>CM076571.1:259678963-259832762 GCA_034641835.2 Pinus albicaulis
GTATATATATATGTATGTGCATTTAATTAAATGATAAAAAGGTAGAATGATATGTATGGACATACATATATATTGAATTTATTTTATATATTTTTAGAAGCTTTGCCCATTATGTTGTCACGTGGGGGTGGTTAAAATTCCTCGGTGGTCAACAAGTTCAATATTTGGGTGGTCATGTTGGTGCTCAACCATATCTGGGTGGGAATGATGGTGCTCGACCATCTCCGGGTGGGAATGATGGTGCTCAACCATCTCTAGGTGCTCATCAATCTCAATCGGATCATCATGATCATCATCATATTGGTAAATTATATATAAAAAAATCGCGTTAAAACAAATTTGTACATGTAAATGAATTGTGTGTACATATATGTGTACTTTTCTATCTTGCATGTCTGAGAATACATTTGTTCACATGTTTTTATATTTAGATGTAATTTTTATATTGATGCAGAGGGTAAAAATGTTGCTCAAAATAGACGTAAGTTGATCCAGGTGGATATTGATGGCCACCTGCCTATTCCACTTGGGGCCCCATCATTGTTTCCTTCATTTTTTCATTTTCCTTAATTGTAGCATAGTTTACTATTTTTAGCATTTTTTCGGGTCCTAAACTTCCGGGGTCGTTTTGAGGCCTTAAACGGTGTTTTTTGGTAAAACAGGAGAAACATGGGTCTTTGACTGATATTTCTCACTCAAAAGTTGTATTCCTCGAATAGATCTTTCTAACGAGGTATTGTGCATATAAAACGAAGATCGTATGCCAAAGTTATGTCCCCGGGAAGTTAATGTACCAATTTACCCTAACGGGGCCCATAGTTTTGGCACTTCATCTCCTAGGGTTAGGTTTTTGGATGTTTAGGGTTTTCCATTATTTCTCAATAATAAATAGGCCTTCGAGCCTCATTCTAACACAGTTGAGAGGCCTATAGCCGCCACATCTCTTCTCAGAGATAAGCTACCAGCACCCCAGCTAGTTTATTTCCGTTATGTTTGTAAACATATTTAAGTTATTTTATATTAATGAAATGAAGTGTTATTTCCACTGCATATTTTTATTTATTGCTATATGTGTATTATGTTTCATTCCTGCATAAGTTCAGATCATAAGTGAAGCCAGGAAATTCAAGAAGAAGATTGTACACCAAGTACCACTTATCCATCTAATATACCTGATGGCTTTCCTTGGGAAACAAACATTAAACAATGTTCATTACAAAGGTGAAAAAGTCATTATTCAAAATTGAGGAAAGACCTTGGGAGTTTGGAGTTCTGTGCAGAGAGTCGAGAAAGCTTGGAAATAGTTGTGCATTATTTTTTCTCATTTCTTGATGTTTACAAGAAGCTTGTGCCAACCACGGATGGATTTGTAGATATGATGAGGTGTAGAAAGGAAGCAGTAATGGGTCCTCATAAATGGTTTGAGGTTAGTAAAAGGGTTATAAAAGAAATGGTAAAATCTATGTTTAATTTCAAAGAAGGGCCGAATGTAAAGATGCTGAAGGTTGAATATTTCAAGCACCCTGATATAGCCAACCATTTTAATGATAAATTCTTTGCAGCATATGTTAGGCTGCCATGGAATGACGAGGTTTGAATTTATTTTACGAAATTACATTATGCACAATTGTTTCTGGTATGAAACCCAAATATAATGACCTTCCATCTGATTTTTATGGTGCTAGGAGAGGTCAGTTATGTGATTGTAAGGACCCATTACGTGATACTGAATTGCCTCACCCTAAACCATCTTTGGTACGTCAACCTCCTCGTGTGGTAATTTTGCGGTTAGAGATGGATGCCACTTCTCAAATTGGTCGAGAAGGAAGGGATGCCATAATTGACAATGTCTAGAGTGCATTCACTGGTATTGATATCGGTTTTAATCAACAAAGAGAACATGCTAATTTTGTATATAAAAAAAAATAGGAGATTGATAATATGAAGATTGAGGAGCTTAAAGCATATGCAAAGGGTCGTCGTAATGGTTGGAAATACCTAATTCTTCATTAGGAAGGGGGTGTGGGATCGATATGTGTTAATGGTTAGGGTCGATATTTTAATGTAATTTGTAAGTTGTATGTGTTAATCTAACACAAATGTATCATATGTTCACTATTTGCAGTTAACTCGTTTATGGAATGAAAATTTTGATAATATCCTAGTTCAAGGTTTAGGTTCCAATGAAGATAATATTTTGAGAAATGTTAGTTTTTTTTAAGAGTTCATGTTGATACAGTTATTATTCTACTTTTATTATATCGGTATCATGAGGACATATTTTTAAAAGAAATAATTACATGTACATGTATATAATTAAATGTTAACAGGTTATGATTCCTTCTGGTGTTTTCAATATGGCGCCACCCTCTTCTTCCCTATTAGGAGATGTGTCAAATATTCCATTGTCACAAGTATTGAATATTTCACTTTTGTTTGTTATAAATTGAAGCTTGCAAGTTTCATTAAAAAATGATATTGATTTATCTTACAGTTTTACAATTTTTGAATTTTCGAATTGTAGAGATGATTTCCATTCTCCATGGACTTTAGTGATGGAGTCGACAATGGGGATAGGATCATCCAAACAATTTGAAAAAGTCATTTAACAATTTTTTTTAATAAATTGCGAGTTTATGCATTTTCATGTGCAAATTTAAAATTTTAATATATCTATATGTGTGTGTGTGTGTGTCTTGTACATGGCATCCAGGTGGGACAAATGCAAGGGGAACACCAAGAGGTATTGCATGGAATTTGAAACTTTAGTCGGTTACAGGGATTGAATCGTCTAGTCAATTTGAAAAAGTTGATACTTTATTTCTTTAATATTGATCTACTTTATAGGTCTATGCATGGAGTTGGGTTACACTTTTGGCAAGAGAGGGCATGTTAAGGGTGAAAAAAACAGTTTGATCGAGCCTTTTTAAGTTCTCGGCTGAGAAATATTTAATCCCTGAATCGAGTTATTTGAGGTCTTAAAGATTTCTCAAATGATAATTAGAAAAAAAATCACTCAATCGAGCTCATGTCTAACCCGAGGTTAGGGGCTTGATTAAGAAATGGGCTTAATTGAGCCATTTGTCTAAAAATTCCCACCAATACATCTTGGGCACAAAAATAAAAAATGTGGCTCAATCGAGCCATTGTTTAACCACGTTAAGGGATTGATCGAGGGTTTCTTAAACCCTTGATCGAGAGATTTGAATTTTTACCTTAAAAACTCAATCAATCAGTTTAAGCGCTCGATTGAGTTGCTGAGAGCCTAAAAAAATAGAGTTTTAGCTCTCCTTCTAAGATTTCTCTGCAACACCATTTCGTAGCCTTTTAGACTTAGGACATAATATGTCCTTAAGTGGCGGGGTTGATCATGTTCGATTCATGAAATAATCCTCTATCCAATGGCATATGAATTTCACACTTACGAATCCCTATGATATTTTTCATATAATTTCTTTCAAAAAATTTTCTTGAAAGTTTTTTGGACAATTTCAAAGGGGCTGAACAAAAAATCAATAACATAAAGTATACACAACGAAGTTTAAAAAAAATATATCACTTTATTAATTTACGAGTCCTCTTCAAAAGGGTACTCTTATTTTCTCAATTATTTAAACAAATGAAAAAAATATGACATGAACACATGTGTCTACAGAATGCAATTGAAATATTACTTTACCAACTTCAAAAAATAATAAAAAATATAATTTTGCAATAAAAAAGAAAAAAAATTTAATATGAAAAACTTATTTCACTCTATGTATATCATGCTCATATATATATATCTTTATATATATATATATATATATATATATATATATATATATATATACCTCTTAAGAAGTGCAAACAATTGCAAGGATAAACATTTAATTTAATGGAAAATTGATAGATTATATGACACTAATTTGTTTTGTAAAAAATATCATTAAGAAAACAACATAATTCTCCACAAATTGTATTTTTACTCCAAATCAAAATTCATAATGCTTATATGCATTTTGGGGGTTTTAATTCGATTAAAGAGAAATATTTGAAATTTAATTGCCACATTTTTCCCTTTTGGGTTTGTGTTATATTCTTTCCACGACTAATCATGCACGGGGGGGGTCACAGGGGGGCAGTAGCCCCCCTTGTTGGGGTCCGGGGTAGCGCCTCGGAAAAAAATTTTGGTCCTTATTTTCAGGTGGGCGAATCCATCCATGGTTTTGTGCATGGCTTTGCACATGGTTTTGGGGCATGATGGTTTTCAGCCCTTGGTATTTTGTAGATCCGGTGAAGGGAACTACGGTTATGTTCTAATCCAGGGTTAAGGGATTGGGGTTTATGTATGCTTCGGCATGTATATATATGTGTGTGTGTGTGTGTGTGTGTGTGTGTGTTGTAACACTAAAAGGAAATATAACAAAAAATCAAGCCGGTCATCCCGGACGGGATCCGTGTGGTTCAGGTATATCTCTGTTTTATGTTTTATGCTCTGCTTATTGTTTAGCTTTCATTTTAAAGATTTGCTTGGCGCCAATTCTCAGATAGGGCTAAAACCTACATTTGTTATCGGAGTAGTCAGCTTCAAGGGCACATCGCTTACGTTAAGGGTTTTTTGCTCGTGCTTGAGGTAGACCTCGTTTTTTGAAGGGGAGATCTTCCAACTCAATTTCGCAGTTGAAGGAAGATGGAAAGCATGAAGATAGAGATCGAGAAATTTAATGGTCAAAGTTTTGAGTTATGGAATCTCAAGATGGAGGATCTACTGGTGGATATTAAGGATCAGTGGATCGTGGTAGATTTGGGTACTAAACCAACGACAATGTCAGATGAAGACTGGAAGAAGCTAGATCAGAAGGCAAAGAGCACAATATAGTTGTGTGTCTCAGATTCAGTATTGTTGAATGTATCTGGGGAAGCTACGGTAAAGACCTTGTGGGACAAGATAGGGACTTTGTACCAATCTAAGTCTCGGGTGAATAAATTTTTCCTGTGGAAAAAGCTGTATAACCTAAGGATGAAGGATGGAGACTCGGTGACAAAGCATCTGAACGCCTTCAATACTGTGGTAAGTCAGCTGTCATCTGTTGATATTAAAATCTCAGATGAAGATAAGTGCATCAGTTTGTTGTGCTCTCTACCAGACTCGTGGGACAGTCTGGTTATTGCAATAGATAGCAATACAACTACCTTGAATTTTGATGACATTGTCTCAGCCTTGCTGTCGGAGGAAATGAGATGGACAAATATGGAGGGTCAGAATGGAGATGCCTTATCTGTACGAGGAAGGTCCCAGAACAGAAACAAGAATAAGGTTTCGAGTGGGAGATCTAAATCTAGAGGGAGATCTAAATCTCCTGGAAAGTTTGTAAAGGTGTGCTGGAAATGCGGAAAGGAAGAGCACTATAAAAAGGAATGCAGATCTAAAGCTCCCGAGAAAGGAAAGGGATCTGATGAAGGTCCTTCTGCAGAGGCAAAAACCACCTCGGATGAAGGTGGGGATGTGTATTTGGCTTCTTCTTCAAATACACATGTAGATCATGAGTCATGGTTGATTGACTCGGGTGCATCTTTTCACTTCACTCCCCATAGGGAGTGGTTCTGCGAGTATGAGAAATATGATGGCGATGATGTCTTCCTAGGGGATGATAGGAAGGCTAGAATCGTCGGACGTGGAAAATTCAAGCTGAAGCTGCAAGGTCAAAGGATTAGAACACTTCCTGGTGTTTTTCACATTCCTACATTGGCCAAAAATATGATTTCTGTAAGCAAGATGGATGATGCAGGTGTAAAAAAAGTGTTCGAGAAAGATACCTATAAGATGGTTCGGGGAGCACTGGTATTAATGCGGGGAGTTCGGATTAGAACTCTGTACAAGCTTCAGGGAAGTACTGTTATTGCTGGGTGCAACAGTTCTGTGGTTCCCAAAAGTGGAACGAAAAGCCTAGCGGTCTCTGGAGAAAAGACCATGCTATGGCATTAAAGGCTTGGACATATTGGAGAGAAGGGCCTTCGTATACTGCATGGAAATGGTATGGTAGAAGGTATGTCTAGCTCTCTGGATTTCGATTTCTATGAAAATTGTGTATATCAGAAGCAGAATCGGGTGAGTTTTCCTTCTGGTGCTAAGAGGGCGAACAAGATATTAGAGCTTGTGCACAGTGATGTGTTTGGACCTGTGTCGGTTCCATCACTAGGTAAGTCTGTGTACTATGTTTCATTCATAGATGACTTCTAAAGGAATACATGGATATATTTCTTGAGGAATAAATATGAAGCTTTTGACAGATTTAAATAATTTAAGGCTCTGGTGGAAAACCAGACAGAGAAGAAGATAAAGGCACTGAGGAAAGATAATGGTTGGGAGTTCTGCAAGAAGGAATTTGAAGAGTTCTGTAAGAAGTGTGGTATAGCATGACAGAAGACTACTCCATACACACCTCAGCAAAATGGAGTTGCAGAAAGAATGAACATAAAGTTGATGGAAAATGCAAGAAGCATGCTCAGTGGTACCAGGTTAGGACAAGAATTCTGGGCAGAGGCAGTGGATACTGCATGTTACTTAGTTAACATATCAATTAATTGGCCGTTGAGGATAAGCCTGCTACGACTACTGAGATAATTAAGAAACCCTCTTTTTCACATCTGAGGGTATTTGGATGTGAGCATATGTACATGTTCCAAAGGAGAAAAGGACCAAGTTGGATAATAAATCTGAAAGGTGCATCTTTATAAGGTATTAGGATAGTTTAAATGGTTACGAGCTTTGGAGCCCGGAAACAAGGAAGGTTGTGTAAAACTAAGATTTGGTGTTTAGAGAGGTGAAATATGTTGTTAAACATGAATTCCTACCAAAGGAACTTGAGAAGATAGAGTTTTAGCTAAAGGAGGATGAATCAGACTCTACAAAATAACAAGATCCAGAACAGGAAGAGCCACAAACTCTAGTTGTGAGAAGATTAGTTCGGGAAAGAAGACAACCAGAAAGGTATAGTCCATCTGCTTTCTATTCAAATTTTTCTTTAACTATAACTAATGATGATCCTAGAACCGTCAGGGAGGCAGTAGATTCAGATTATGGAAAACTCTGGAAGGAGGCCATGGTTGATGAAATGGAAACCTTGCATAAAAATGAGGCATGGGATCTGGTGGAGTTTCCGGTTGGAAGGTAGCCCATCGGGAGAAAATGGGTGTTTAAGAAGAAGATGAATGTAGAAGGCAAGGTGGAGAAATACAAAGCTCAATTGGTAGAAAAAGGTTATTCCCAAGTGCCAGAAATTGATTTTGGTGATATTTCTTCTCCTGTTGCCAAAGTTACTTCTATTAGATTAATTTTATTTGTTGCTGCTGTATTTGATTTTGAGGTAGAACATATGGATGTGAAGACAACGTTTCTTCATGGGGATCTGGAAGAGGAGATCTACATGAAACAACCTGAAGGCTTTATGGTGAAAGGGAAGAAAGAACTAGTATGCAGGTTAAATAAGTCTTTGTATGGGTTAAAACAATCACCAAGGATGTGGTATCAGAAATTTGATACCTATATACGGGGACTTGGCTTCACCGTGGCTAAAGAGGATCACTGTGTTTATTTTAAATTAATTGTTGACTATGTTATTTATTTGGTCTTGTATGTGGATGATATGTTGTTGATTGGAAATGACAAAGAAATTATCCAAGATTTGAAGACCCAACTGCTCTCCAAATTCGACATGAAGGATATTGGTGTTGAAAACTATATTTTGGGCATGGAAATTAAGAGAGATCGGGCAAAGAGGAAGCTCCTGGTTGAACCAAAGGAATTATGTCGAGACTATATCGCAAAGGTTCAATATGCAGGATAGTAAATCGGTGAATGTTCCTATTCCTATAGGTGTAAAGCTATCTGCTGAAAAGTGTCCCAAGACACAAGAAGAAGAGAAGGATATGTCCTGTGTTCCATATGCAAGTGCAGTGGGTAGCCTGATGTATGAAATGGTCTGTACTATACCATACATTGCACATGCAGTGTGGTATTGAGCAGGTTTATGTAAAACCTGTGTGGAAGAGCATTGGACCATAGTGAAGTAGGTTTTCAGACATATTTATGTGGCACTAGTGATTATGGCTTGTGCTACTAGGGAAGACTAGGATTGGAAAGAGTGTTGGAAATTCGTGGTTTTTTTGATGCAGACTGGGCTAGAGATCTGGACCAAAGAAGATCTACAAGTGGGTATGTGTTTAGCCTATTTGGAGGTGCAGTCAGTTGGATGAGTAAAAGACAGTCTGTAGTGGCTCTTTCAACTACAGAGGCTGAATACATAGCAGCCACTCATGCAAGCAAGGAAGCAATTTGGTTGCATAGATTGTGTTCAAGTATGCGGTTGGTGCAGCAAGCTATAAGGATAGACTGTGATAGAAAAAGTGAAATTTTCTTGGTTAACAACACTGCTTATCATTCAAACACAAAGCACATTGATGTTCAATATCACTTTGTGAGATATATGGTTGAAGCTAAAAGGGTGTTTCTCATAAAGGTGGACACTTTGAAGAATTTTGCAAATGCATTGAAAAAGTCTGTGATCACTCAGAAGTTATCTTGGTGTAGAGAAACAATGGGTGTTGCAAAGCTGGGCTAATGACTCAGCTCTCCTGTGGCCCCCTGTAGAAAGAAAACAACAAGTGGGAGAATGTTGGGTTTGTGTTATATTATTTCCATGACTAATCATGTGTGGGGGGGTCATAGGGGGGGCAGTAGCCCCCCTTGTCGGGGTCATTTTCCGATGGAAGGATCTGCCCATGGTTTTGTGCATGGGTTTGCACATGGTTTTGGGGCATGATGGTTTTTAGCCCGTGGTATTTTGTAGATCTGGTCAAGGGAACTACGGTTATGTTCTAATCTAGGGTTAATGGATTGGGGTTTATGTATGCTTCGGCGTGTATATATATGTGTGTGTTGTAACACTAAAAGGAATATAATGAAAAATCAAGCTGGGCATCCAGATTTGGGATCCAGGGGAAAATATCTGTGTATATCTATTTTATGTTTTATGCTCTCACTATTCTTTATTTTATATTTTTAAGATTCGTTTGCAGCTAATTTTTGTACAAGGTTAAAACCTACAGGCCCAAAAGTGTAACCCATCTTCATGCATTCACCTTGGAACATTATTCAAAATCTCCACCTTTAAAAAAATGTTGGCATTATGATGTAATATTTTGTCCTTGATGGCAACCTACTCCATGAAGTTGTCCTTGATAAAAACCTTCTCGATGAGTTTCCTTTGATAATGTTTCACAATGTATATGCAGTTTTGATGAAGGCAAACCAAGTGTGCCTATAGGTTTGATGAAGGTAGATCGCGTATACATCCAAAATTAGTATATACATAGTTTTGATGAAGATAAGCCGCGTATACATGTGGGTACGAAGAAGCCAAGTTGCGTATGTACTTACACACTCAATTTATGATACCATGGATCCTTACCATGGTTTTAGCCCGCAATATTCAGTGGTGTGTCATCTATTTTATTCTGTCAAAGAATACCATCGACACTAGTATGGTTTTGGCTCATGGTATTAGGAAAGGCTCAAACTATTTTAGGAGATGAAGATCATAGTGCAAAGGAGTGCATATGTTTGGGTATTGAATGAATACTTCACTTTGAAGTATATCTGCATGGAATGGGCTTCAGTTTATTGATAGATCTGAAATAATAATACACCTATGAATACAATGATGGATTAGGATCTCTAGACCTGAAACAAATATGTATTTTTTAGATCTATTTATGAAATGTTTAGATTTGTGATCCGGCAAATGTTTGCTGAAGCGAAGGATAATATCTGAACTAATTATTTGTTCTAAAGAGTTACACACTATCGAAATGTTTGCAGATGTATACACAAGTTCGTCTCTATAAAATCACGTATATACTCAGGTTTGTTTCACCAAAATCGAGTATGGAATATAGGGTTTTTCTGAAGTATGTGAAAGGAAATTTCTGATAAGCTTTTTTGTATTACTGTTGTTTGTCAATGATGTCTTCATACATATATGATTTGTTTGAATAGATTGTGCTACTAGTTGATGATGATTAGAGATCAGTGGTTGGGTGGTTGATTGATGATTAAGTGAATGATTTGATAAGGTTACGAGTTTTAGTTTGATGTATGTTCTTTGAGCTTAAATATGTGGAGTGGGTCCAGTTTTAAAATCCGATGAAAAGAGGCCAACAAGTTGTGTTGTGTTGAAGTTGTTGGATCTAGTGTGAAAATTTATGAAACGTGGTCCGCTGTGGTGCTGAGGGTTGGATCCTTCAGTGAGGGGGTCGTAACTCCCTTCCAGTGGTAGCTGGTAAACGAGATCAAGGGGTTGGAGCTCCCTTCCAATAGAAGCTAGAGAACGATAGAAGGTTGCAGCCTTCTGCAGGAGGGTGCCTGCATGTTGGTATGAGTCTGCACTAGTACAAGAATGTAAGAAATTTTCTTTATAATAAATATGGAAGACAAAGATGAAAACAACAGTGGTTTTCACCCGACTTGGATTTCCACCTTAAATCCTAGTGTTCATGTGTGTTTCTTATGTGTGATGACTTATTATGTTCTTACTGCACATGGTTACTTCTTACTAAACATATGATGACTGAATGATACAATGATCTAAGTAAATATTTATCTGCATAATAATATCTCTCGACATATGAAAGTTTCATTAAATATAGCCGCATGTATACACTAGTTGGGTTCATTAAAGTCGCGTATAGAAATCAGTAAATAAAATTAAAATTTTATAGTAAGTTATAAATACTGATTCACCCCCCCGCTCAATATTTTTCCCAAAAATTGGTATCAGAGTAGGTCCTTCAAAAGAATCTTGATTGCTTGAAGGATATTCGTCGCAATGGGAAGTCATGAAGGATTATTTTCTATCAAGCCACCATTTTTCGATGGAAATAATCTATTATTATGGAAGATACGAACAAGAGCTTATTTGCAAAGTCTTGGAGCAGATGTATGGGGAATCGTGGAAGGAGGTTACCAGTATTCAACAAGTGCTCCTACAAATTCAACATAAAGGAAGTCTTTATTAGGGAGTTTGTCAGAAACATAATTTGTCAAAGTTATGTAGCTAAATAAACAAATGAAATATGGGACAAGATCATTCAGAGCTATGAAGGTGATGCACAGGTAAAAAATTCCAAACTTCAAACTCTTAGAATACAATATGAAAATTTCAGAATGCATGATGATGAAATTATTGCAAGTTTATTCCTAAGATTAGATGAGATTGTGAATTCTATGATAAATATGGGTGAAGATATAAAATACTCAAATTTAGTAGAAAATATATTTAGATCTCTAACTCCAAAGTTCGAGTCAAAGGTGTCAGTTATTGAAGAAAAGCAGGATTTGCAAACTCTTAATGTTATTCAACTGCATGGTATCCTGACTGCTTTTGAAATGAGACTAGGAGGCCTCTCACAAGTAAGAGAAGATGCTTTTAAGGGCTGTGTAAAAGGAAAAGAAAAGAAATTTCTCAAGGAGTCAAGTTATATATCAGAAAAATAAGAAGCAAATTTTGTGAGAAGACTTCAACCATCTATTGGAAGATTCAAAGGTAAGCTTCCCTTCAAGTGTTTTTCTTGTGGTAGAGTTGGATATTATGCTGCTAAATTTCCTTATAAAGAAAATCATGATAAAGGGAAACCATTTGAAAAAGGAAGGATTTATTATACAAATGAAGATAATGATGGATTGTCAAATGAAGAAGAGGATTTTGATCACGATATGCTAGTGCTCATGGCATGTACCATGGCTGACGATAATTCCCCAAATGAAAGTGATCTGATTATTGAAGAATTGAATAGATCAAGAAAGAAAGAATGCTTTCATGGATGTTGCTTCTATTGTAACTCATTTGGGCATAAGGCCACTGATTGCAGGTTAAGTATGATGAAAATATCTAAGAAATTGGAGAATTTCCATCACACAATAATAAATTTCAAGAAAAGCTGGAAAAGGAAGAAGCATCGGTAAAAATTGTAGAGAATATTGACCCTAATGTAGTCATCCATTTCGAAAGTTTACTTCTCATAATGACTGCAGGAGTGATGTGAGATGCATTATAGGAATCAATAATGTATCATCACAAGGGGGGAAATATATGGTGATTCCCATGGTTGGTTTGGTAATTATGGTTGTATTTATTTATAACAATGGATCTGATGTGACAACAGAAGACAGGTACAGAATGTATAAGTCCAGGGCGAGATGGAGATGTGAAATTTCTAGTATTTCACTTTTTGTACGCGGGTTGCATGAACTAATGTCGTGTATAACACGAGTTCCATTGAAGACAGATGCGTATGTTTTCTCTGATAAGAAAAATAGTAAGATAGACTCAAGAACAATTTCTGATATGCTGTTGACATTTATAATTTTCTTGATCTGATGATTATATTTGATGATATGATATTAAGTTTTGATTATCTACTTGATGAAGATGCTTTGATGAATTGGTTGTTGAAGGTGTTCAAGAGGCATAGGTTTAAGGGGAACATTATCCTTGCTGAGAAGAATGCATTGTTGGCATTATGTTGGTTGCTGAATTGTGATCTCTCTCTTGAGGTATTTTGGTCTTGGTTTTAAAATATCATACCTATTATTTGTTGTAAAGGTCATGTTGATACCTATGATGTAAAATTGTCATATTTAGTCATGTATGGACTTGTTCAAATGTGAAAACACACTTGGATGGGTAGTTGAGTCAAATTATGTAATTCCACTTGGTTGGATCATTGATGTAAGTATGAGTCCTTGGTGATAGGAAAGGTCATACTCGGTTGAGTTATAGAGTCATGTACTTCATTGAAAAATTTGTTTGAAGATTCAGCATGAGCTCAAGGGGAGCATGGTAAATTCAATGCATATCAGATCTACAAAGCTCTTCTTTCTACAAGGATAGAGAAACCTTGTTTTGGTATTGATCTGCCCTTTTCCCTTGATGTCAAAGGCAGAGAGTAGCTTGGTGTTTGAATAATGTTTATGATTGATGTATCTATTAGTTGTGGTGATCAAACACCAACATGTTTGCCATCAAGTCCAAAGGGGGAGATTGTTGGAATTATGATGTAATATGTTGTCCTTGATGGCAACCTACTCAATGAAGTTGTCCTTGATAGAAACCTACTTGATGAGTTTCCTTTTGATAATGTTTCACAATGTATATGCAAGTTTGATGAAGGCAAACTCAAGCGATACACATCCGTAATTAGTATACATATAGTTTTGATGATGGTCCTTACCATGGTTTTAGCCCAAAGTATTGAGCAATGTTTTGTCTATTTGATTATTTCCAAGAATACCATCGACACTAGTATGGTTTTGTCTCATGGTATTGGGAAAGGCTCAAACTATATAAGGAGATGAAAATCACAGTGCAAAGGAGTGCATGTTTTTGGGTATTAAATGAATATTTCACCCTAAAGTATATCTTCATGGAATGGGTGACATTTTATTGATAGATTTGAAATAATAATGCACCTATGAATATAATGATGGATTCAGATATCTAGACCTGAAATGACTATGTATTTGCTAGATCTGTTTATGAAATGTTTAGATATGTGATCTGGAGAATGTTTGCTAAAGTGAAGGGTAATATTTGAGCTTAATATTTTTTCTGAAGAGTTATGAAGTCCTGAAATGTTTGCATATCTATACGCAGGTTTGTCTCTATAAAATGACATATATACGGAGGTTCATTTTAGAAAAAGCGTGTATGGAATATATGGTTTTGTTGAAGTATGTGGAAGGAAATTTCTGATCAGTTTTGTTGTATTACTATTGTCTGTCAATGATGTCTTCATATAGATCTGAGTTGTTTGAATATTGATTATGCTACTAATGGATGATGATTAGAGATCAGTGGTTGGTTGGTTGATTGATGATTAAGTGAATGATTTGATAAGGTTATAAGTTTCAGTTTGATGTATGTTCTTTGAGCTTAAATGTGTGGAGTGGGTCCAGTCTGAAAATCTAATGAAAATAGGCCCACAATTTTTGTTGTGTTGAAGCTGTTGGATCCAGTGTGAAAATTTATGAAACATGGTCTGCGGTGGTGCTGAGGGTTGGAGATTTCAGTGAGGGGGTCATAGCTCCCTTCCAGTGGTAGCTCGTAAATGATATCAGGGGATTGGAGCTCCCTTCTAGTAGAAAATAGAGAATGAGAGAAGGTGG
Source organism: Pinus albicaulis (assembly GCA_034641835.2). Lineage (NCBI taxonomy): Eukaryota > Viridiplantae > Streptophyta > Pinopsida > Pinales > Pinaceae > Pinus > Pinus albicaulis. Next base: position 259,693,170 of record CM076571.1, read on the forward strand.
CAACCTTCTGCAAGTGGGTGCCTATGTGCTGGTATGAGTCTGCGCCAGTACAAGATTTTAAGTAGTTTTCTTGATAATAAATATTGAAGACAGAGATGACAACAGCGATGGTTTTCTCCCGATTTGGGTTTCCACCTTAAATCCTAGTGTTCATGTGTGTTGCTAATGTGTGATGATTTATTTTTTTCTTACTCCACATGCTTACTGCTTACTAAACATCTAATGATTGAATGATACAATGATATAAGTAAAGATTTATCTACACAACAAGATCTCTAGACATACACAAGTTTCATTAAAGATAGCCATGTGTATATGCTAGTTGGGTTCATTAAAGTCACGTATAGTAATCAGTAAAGAAAAGTAAAAGTTTATAGTAAGTTATAAATATTGATTCACCCCCCCCTGTCTTAGTATTTTTCCCAACAATTGGTATCTAAACAAGTCCTTCAGAAGAAGCTTGATCACTTGAAGGAGATTCGCCGCAATGGGAAGTCATGAAGGAGTATTTTCTATCAAGCCACCACTGTTCAATGGAAGTAATCTATTATTATAGAAGATACGAACAAGAGATTATTTGAAAAGTCTTGGAGCAAATGTATGGGGAATCGTGGAAGGAGGTTACCAGTATCCAGCAAGTGTTCCTACAGATGTAGCAGAAAGGAAGAGATATGAAATCAATGCAAAAGTTGTCAATGCTTTATGAGGGAGTCTGTTAGAAACACAATTTGTCAAAGTTATGCAACTAAATTTAGCAAAGGAAATATGGGAAAATATCATTCAGATCTATAAAGGTGATCCAAAGGTAAAAAGTGTCAAACTTCAAAATATTAGAATACAATATGAAAATTTGAGAATGTGTAATGATGAAAGTATTGCAATTTTATTCCTAAGATTAGATGAGATTGTGAATTCTATGAGGAATATGGGTGAAGATATAAAAGCCTCAAGTTTAGTAGAAAATATATTGAGATCTCTAACTCCAAATTTCGAGTCAAAAGTGTCAGCTATTGAAGAAAAGCAAGATCTGCAAACTCTTACTGTTATTCAACTACATGGTATCCTGACTACTTTTGAAATGAGAAGAGGGGGTCCCTCATAAGTCAAAGAAGTTGCTTTTAAGTCCTATGCAACAGGAAAATAAAAGGAATTTTTGAAGGAATCAAGTTATATATCAGAAGAAGAAGAAGAAAATTTTGTGGGAAGACTTCAACCAGGTACTGGAATATTCAAAGGTAAGCTTCCCTTCAAGTGTTTTGTTTGTGGTAGAGCTGTTCATTATGTTGCGAAATGTCCTTATAAATAAAATCATGATAAAGGGAAACAATTTGAAAAAGGAAGGAGTTATTATACAAATGAAGATAATGATGGATTGTCAAATGAAGAATAATATTTTGATCAAGATCTATAATTAAGCATGGCATGTACCATGGATGATGATAATTCCCTAAAAGAAAGGGATTTGGTTATTGAAGAATTGCATAGCTAAAGAAAGAAAGGATGCTTTCATTGATTTTGTTTATATTGTAACTCATTTTGGCATAAGGCCATTGATTTCAGGTTAAGTATGATGAACAGATCTGAGTAATTGGAGAATTTCTAGCACACAAAAATAAATTTCAATAAAAGATGGAAAAAGAAGAAGCACTAATCAAAAACATAGGGAATATTAACCCTACTGTAGTCATCCATTTCTAAAGTTTACTTCTCATAATGACTACAGGAGTGATGTGAGATACATTATAGGAATCATTAATGTATCATCACAGGGGAAGAAATATATGGTGATTCCCATGGTTAGTTTTGTAATTCTAGTTGTATTTATTTCTAACGGTGCATCTCATGTGACAACAGAAGAGTGGTACATAAGGTATAAGTCCAGGGGGGGATGGAGATGTGAAATTTCTAGTATTTCACTTTCTGTATGCAGGTTTCATGAACTAAAGCCGTGTATACACTTGAGTTCTGTTGAAGATAGAAGTGTATTTTTTCTTTGATAAGAAAAACAGTGAGATAGACTCAAGAACATTTTTCGATATGCTGCTGACAGTTATAATTTTCTTGATCTGATGGTTATATATGCTGATATGATATTAATTTTTGATTATCTACTTGATGAAGATGCTTTGATGAATTGGTTGTTGAAGGTGTTCAGGATGCACAGGGTTAGGGGGAACATTAGCCTTACTAAGAAGAATGCATTGTTGGCATTATGTTGGTTGTTGAATTCTGATATCTCTCTTGAGTTCTTTTGGTCTTGGTTTTAAAATATCATATATGTTATTTGATGTAAAGGTCATGTTGAGACCTATGATGTAAAATTTTCATATTCAGTCATGTATGGACTTGTTCAAATGTGTAAACCCACTTGGCTGGGTAGTTGAGTCAAAATATGTAATTCCACATGGTTGGATCATTGATGTAAGTATGAGTCCTTGGTGATGGGAAAGGTCATACTCAGTTGAGTTACAGAGTCATGCAATTCATTGAAAAATATGTCTGAATATTCAGCATGAGCTCAGGGTGAGCATGGTCAATTCAATGCATATCAGGTCTACAGAGCTCTTATTTCTACAAGTAAAGAGAAACCTTGTTTTGGTATTGATCACGCTTTTCCCTTGATGTCAAAGGGGGAGATTAGCTTTGTGTTTGAATAATGTGTATGATTGATGTATCTATTAGTTGTGGTGATTAAACACCAACATGGTTGCCATCAAGTCCAAAGGGGTAAATTTTTGGCATTACGATGTAATATGTTGTCCTCGATGGCAACCTACTTAATTAAGTTGTCCTTGATATAAACCTACTTTATGACTTGCCTTTTGATAATGTTTCACAATTTATATGCAGGTTTTATGAAGGCAACCTGAGTGTGCCCGTAGGTTTGATGAAGGCAAACCGCGTATACATCCAGGATTAGTATATTTGAAATTTTGATGAAGAGAAGTTAGGCATAAATGCGGGTACAAAGAAGCCAAGTCGTGTATGTACTTACGCACTCACTTTATGATACTAGGGGTACTTACCATTGTTTTAGCCCACAGTATTGTGCATTGTGTCATCTATTTCATTCCGTCCAAGAATACCATCGGCACTAGTATGGGTTTGGCTCATGGTATTGGGAAAGGCTCAAACTATATAAGGAGATGAATATCATAGTGCAAAGGAGTGCATGTGTTTGGGTATTTAATGAATACTTCACTCTGAAGTATATCTACATGGAATGGGCTATAGTTTATTGATAGATCTGAAATAAAAATGCACCTATGAATACAATGATGGATCAGGATCTCTAGACCTGAAATGACTATGTATTTGCTAGAACTGTTTATGAAATGTTTAGATATGTGATATGGCGAATGTTTTCTGAAGTGAAGGGTAATATCTGAGCTGATTATTTGTTCTGAAGAGTTATGCAGTCCTGAAATGTTTGCAGATCTATATGCAGGTTCGTCTCTATAAAAGCGTGTATATACGCAGGTTAGTTTCAACAAAAGCGCGTATGGAATATATGGTTTTACCAAAGTATGCGGAAGGAAATTTACGATGATTTTTGTTGTATTACTGCTCTTTGTCAATGATGTCTTCATACAGATATGAGTTGTTTGAATATTGATTATGTTGTTCGTTGATGATGATTAGAGATCAGTGGTTGGTTGGTTGATTGATGATTAAGTGAATGGTTTGATAAGGTTGTGAGTTTCAATTTGATGTATTTTATTTTATCTTAAATGTGTGGAGTGGGTCCAGTCTGAAAATATGATGAAAAGAGGCCTAAAAGTTGTGTTGTGTTGAAGATGCTGGATCTAGTGTGAAAATTTATGAAACGTGGTCTGTGGTGGTGCTGAGGGTTTGAGCCTTCAATTAGGGGGTCGTAGCTCCCTTCCAGTGGTAGATGGTAAATGAGATCAGGGGGTTGGAGCTCCCTTCCAATAGAAGCTAGAGAACGAGAGAAGGTTGCAGCCTTCTGCAGGTGGGTGCTTGCATGCTGGTATGAGTCTGCGCCAGTACAAGATTGTAAGAAGATTGAAGACAGAGACGATAGCAGCGATGGTTTTCTCCCGACTTGGGTTTCCATATTAAATCCTGGTTTTAATGTGTGTTGATTATGTGTGATTATTTATTTTTTTCTTACTACACATGCTTACTTCTTACTAAACATATGATGAATGAATGATGAAATCATCTAAGTAAAGATTTATCTACATAATAAGATATCTGGACATACGCAAGTTTCATTAAAGATAGCTGTGTGTATACACTAGTTGGGCTCATTATATTCATGTATAGAAATCAGTAAAGAAAATTAAAATTTTATAGAAATTTGTAAATACTGATTCACCAACCCCCCCCGGCTCTTAGTATTTTTCCGAACAAAAAACACCTTCTCATAGGGGGAATTTTGAGGTAAAAAATGGGTCTCAAAATAAAAATTTACTAACAAAATAAACTTTCAAAGAACCATGAGGATTGAAGAAGATGATGTCATCCCCGAGGGAGAATATTTTGGAGGGAAAAGAAGAAAACCATTTTTTTTCAATTTTGTTTTTGGCTTATTCCTTTATAGGTTTACTCAAATGTCAAGTTTAGACACCTATTGGATGTTGAATTAAATTTCACATCAAATGAGTGCCCACCCTGCATACTTCATAGTAGACCTGAATTGAAAAAAACTTTGAAAATACACGATTAATTGTGTTGAACACATTTTTCATGTATTTTAATTTTTTTTATGTGAGTCTACTCAAAACTATGTAGAGCAGATACTCTTTAGGAGTGAAATTTAATTCCATTCAATGTGCACTTGTTTCATTTATTTTCAATTTTTTTTTGGTGTGGGTGTACTCAAAACTATGTAGAGTAGGTACTCGTTGGGTGTCAAATTTACTTTTGCATCAAATGAGTGTCAGAACACTTAATATTTGAGTAAACATACAAGGAGATAAGCCAAAAATACAATTAACAATAAAGTTTCCTTTAGTTTTCTTTAAAATTCAGAACTCTTAGTTTATTATTTTCCTTGGTAGGCCCATTTTAGACCTCGAAATTCTCCTAATGTTTCTCTAACCATTTCTATCACAAATTGATATTGAACATCAATGTGTTTTTTCCTAGAATGATAAGTTGGGTTCTTTGCTAAAAGGTTAAATTGTGACTATTAGAATCTGACCTTAGAGCTTGTTATACGAACCCAATACCTGAACATAATCTCTATAAATATACAACTTCCTTACTTGCATGAGTGGTTGTCATGTATTCACCTTTTTTAGTTGAGAGTGCAAATGTAGACAATTTCTTGTTCATCCAAATGATTACTCCTCAAAATATTTTAAACACATAACTAGTTGTAGATATTCTATGATCTAGATCTTTAGCCTGGTCTATTTAAAAAAAACATATGTCTAACACTCTATTCATTGTATGTATACCTTGGTAGATATTTCCATAATATATAGTTTCATACTCCTTCCCTGATTTTGACTTATACATACTGAAAACTCCCACTCCATGTGAAATTTCCCTTCTAGTATATACCAGAGCATACATCAAACTTCCAACAATATTAGGATAGGAAACATAGGATGTGTCCACTTATTCTTCTTATGTCTTGGGAGACTGATATGAATAATAATTTACACCTCAATCTCTTTTAATTTTCATACTCAAAACAACATTTTCAGCACTAAGTTCTTTCATGTGAAATATAGAGGAAAAATAGGTTTCCACATCCTTGCCTATTTCCTTGTTGTTTCCAATTAGTAACATATCATCCACATAGAATAACTCATAAACAAAATTATCACCAAGTTACTAATTTGGAATACACATAGTGATAAGATTTTCTATTTTTGAATCCAAGGAACACACACACACACACACACACACAAACTACACATACCACATCCTTAGATATTGTTTTAACCAATATAGGGAGTTTTTTAGCTTACAAAATAACTCTTTATTTCATTTCACTAAAACACCTTATGGTTGTTTCATGTGGATTTCTTCTTATAGATCCTCATGTATGTTGTCTTTACATCCATTTGTTTTACTTGAAGATCAAAAGTTGCAACAATAAACAAAATACATATAATAGAAGTTAACTTCATAACCAGAGAAAAAAATTCACCAAAGTTTATTCCCTCTACCTAGGAATAACCTTTTACTACTAACAGAGCTTTTTAATTCTACACATTACATAAATTTAATTCATTTTTTTCTTAAACACCATCTTCTACTATTGGGATATTATCTAGCTACTAATTCAACTAGATCCCAACCCTCATTCTTGGAAAACAATTCAATTTCTTTAACCATGTCCCTTTTATGGAATTTACCATCCTCTAATCCCATTGCCTCCCTAACAGTTATAGGATCTTCATCAGTAATAAACAAAGAAAAAATAGAATGAAAATTAGGTAGAGAATACCTTTCTAGTTTCCTTCTTTCCCAAACTGATCTCCTCAAAACGAAAGTATGAGGTTATTATTCTTCTTAATAATTTTCCTTTATTGTGTTATATTCTTCATATTGCAACTCGAACTCTACTACCTGTGGTTATTTTTCCCTCAGTATAACTTCCTATATGGAAACATATTTTACCTCTCTAAATAAAACATCTTGACTATAAACTACCTTCTTAATTTATGGGTTCCAAATATTATAACATTTTAGACCATATGTATAACCAATAAAGATATATTTTTTCAACTTTATTGTATAGCTTACTCCTATTTTCCTTTGGAACATGTACATAAGCATCACAACCAAAAGTATTGAGATGTTTAAGAGAAGTTTTCTTACTAATTCATGTCCTCATGTGGATTATTGTCAACCAATGCTAATAAGGGTGATAAAATTACCAAGTAAAAATCAATATCCATTGCCTCTTCCCATTATTCATGTCCTAACTTGGCAACACCAAACATGCTCTTTAATATTTCCATTAGTATCATGTTCATCCTTTCTACAACCCTATTCCATTGAGGTGTGCATATAGTAGTCTTAACCTTGTTGTACTACACTTCTTACATAATTCCTCAAACTCATTCTCACAAAGCACTGCACCATTATCTATCCTCAACACCTTAATTTTCTTCTTTGTCTAATTCTGCAGAAGAGGCTTGAACTCTTTCAATTTATCAATGATATAAAATTTATTCTAGGGGAAATAAATCCATGTGTTCCTTAAGAAATCATTTATGAATGAGACTTAGTACAAAAACTTACCTAATAATGGAATAAACACAGACATAAACATATCTATGTTCTATTTTTAAAATTATATTAGCTCTTACACTACCTAATGAGAATAATTATGTTTACCATAAATACAATGTTCACAAAATCAAATATCTATATTGTAATCAAACATACCTTCTACCATACATTTATTGCGTAAATATTGAAGGCCCCTCTCTCCAATATGTCCCTCTATTTGTTGCCAGAACATTGTCTTTTCTCTAGAGACCATGGGATTTTTTTATTCTTCATCTCCACCCTAACAAACAATAGAATTGTCACACCCATCAATGAAAACACTTTCCAATATCTTGTATGGAGTTCCAATCTAAGCTCCCATCAACAACACCATGTTGTGTTACATTATTTGAATGACTATCCGCACATGTGATTTGCTGCACCATGCATAGATGGGGGGTGACAAAATGGAAATATCCACTTTCCCTAGGCTCACCCCTAAAAAAAATTGGGTATTTTTTAGCACACAATTTTTACTTTTAGCAGTTGTTATCACCCAAAAATTTTCAAAACACCATTGTGTCAAGTTTGTTTTTATTCATGGTTCTAAATTGGGTTTAGAAGTCAATTTAGGATTTGGACCTTGGTTAAGGGTAGGTTAGATTTTTATAGGTTTAAAGGTCACCATTAAGTTCAAATAAAGTCTTTTAAAGGCCCATTCATTGTCAAATATCCATAATTTCCATTTGGGAGTCATTCCATAAATTTTCGGGTCAAAACTGTGCAATTATACAAGAATCCACATTTTCGTAGCGCCACTAGTTCAAAAAAGTTGATTTGCACTACGAAAGTGCTAATAGTTTCGTAGCGCAAACATGGAAAAATACACTGTCAATGCTACGAAAGCGCAGTTTCTGAAATGTCTTGTCATTTGACCTGAAATATGTCAGAATCCGTTAGGAAATGATATGTTAGTGGTATGATGGGTTAGTTAGTGATGGGAGTCAATGTACTTACCCATCTTGCAGTCATCATTGTCATGATAGGGTATGAATGAGGCATCATTCAGTTATGAGATGACATTTTAAATTCAAAATCTTGCCTAATTTGGTCATTCTCATTTTATTTTCCTCCATTCGAGTGTCTAAGCTCTGAAGTATCAAGCCATACCTATGGCTATTCCATACAAAGGTTGGTTTCATCCTAATCAAGCGAGGCTGATATAAACTAATCAAGTGAGGCTGATTCAATTTATTAAGAAAGGCTCATAGGTGTTCTGGGAGCATGGCAGAGGAAAAGAAAGCTCACAGAGGGGACATTGCTTAAGACATGAGCTTGAAAATATGAAGGCCATAATTGAAGACCCAGCAGTGATGGAGGCATTCAGTGGAGTAGGTTGTCTTCAGTTTTGTGAAAATTTCCAGGGTTGCCACATAAAGGTTTTTAAATAATTTGCCTTGCACTTCAATGGAACAAATACCAAGGTTGGGATGCTAAGTGTGTCAATTACACCAGAGGTTATTGCTGCTGTGATAGAGATACCAAGGGGTCAAGAAACTTGGTTCAAAAGTTTCAAATTTGATATGGAGCCATGTAAAGAATTCATGAAACCTGAGTATGCAGATATGGACCTCAATAACGCTATCCCTAGAAGCTGAATCAAAGACACTTATGCAAAGCTGTTGCTCAACATTCAAAGATATTTTACATGTGAAGTCAGATATCATAAGGTCTACACATATCATTTTAAGCTGCTTCTGCATTGCACTGGTAAGATTTCACTCGATTTGCCTTTCTATCTGCATAGGAGTCTTGCAAAAATGGTTGATAAAGTACAAGCCAAATCTGAAGGTTGTGAAAAATATTTGTTTCATCATGGTTTGATGAAGTTGTTGATTTTGAATGAGCTTCAAAAGATAGGCATGGATTGGTCATCCTTTTTGTTTATAAATGGTTTTGAGTTGGAAACCCTAACTCTTGCTAGAATGTAATATTCCAAAATTTTCAAACAAGCAAATTGGAATATTAGATTTTGATGCTTTCACCTAGGAGAGGAATAAATGGGAAAGGAGGCCCATGAATAATAAAATATGAATAAATTTCACCTTAGTAAGGAAGGAGATCACCTTAGGAGCTGGTTTTACACTTCCAAGTGTGAACAAGGGCAAGTTAGATGGAGACGTAGTCAATTTTGACTAAGTCAACATCCATTCTTGAGGAGGAAGAAACACTCAAGTAAACTAGCTCAATGTGAACAAGGATTAGCCTAGACACACATATAAGAACCGGATTGAAGATCCCTTAGTGTGAAAAGAGACATTGCAAGTGGATTAGTTCCAATTGACCATGTCAACAGCGCTGTCACAAATAGGAGGGAAACTAGCTAGGGCAGTGCAGTTTTGAAAGAGGAAGCTTCAGTAGGAAGTCACCTCAACATTGTGTGGGGTCCAGGGTAAGGAGGCTCACCAAAGATAAAAATGAAGGCATAGCATCAAAATGGATTCATTCATGTATTCAGCTATTTTGGTCTTGTGACTACTTGCATGCTTCATCTGTTTAGCCAAAGTTGCTGCACTGTGTTGGGAAAAATACTGAGAGGGGGGGTGAATCAGTATTTAGGGCTGAACAATTTTTCTTTTCTTTCTCTTAAAACCATATGTTACAGTACTACATCCAATATGTATGGCCAGATATCTTATTGTGTCTTTACTTAGAGCATTGCATCACATAAGCATTAAGCATGAACAGAAACAACAGAACAAACCATCAAACATAAACAACACATATGAACACCAGGATTTAAGGTGGAAACCCAATTCGGGAGAAAACCGCCACTGCTTTAATCTCAGTCTTCAATATTTATTATAGAGAAAGCTTCTTACAATATATGCTGGTGTAGACTTATACCAGCATGCAGGCACCCACCTGCAGAAGGCTACAACCTTCTCTCATTTACCAGCCTCTCTTGGAAGGGAGCTACTACCCCCTGCTCTCGTTTACCAGCTACCACTATAAGGGAGCTAAAACCCCCTCTCTGAAGGCTTCGACCCTCAGCACCACTCCGGACCACGTTTCATCAATTTTCATACTGGATCCACCAGTTTCCACACGACATACCTTGCTGGTCACCAGATTTATTTATTTTCTTTAGAGGTGCATCCTTAATTCATATTTCTCAGTAATCTATTACCCATTCCATCCGAGTGAAGTATTTATTCACAACCCTTACTCATGCATACGTTCTTCATGATTTCGTTAGTTGATTAAACCAGGAATTAATCATTATCTGATCTAGAAATCTTGATCAATCATATTCACCGGTGCACCATAGATTCAGATATATTAGAGTTTATTCATACAGATATCTCTAAAAGAGATTCGTTTACAATCAACCCTTTCGCCTGCACACAATTCTTCATGATTCTCATCACCTTATATAGTTTTCGCTTTTAATAAACCTTGGGTAAAACCCATTCACTTGCTAATGGTATTCCTGGACGGTATTTTCATTTACCACCCTTATGTACCTCTTTGAATTCTTTTTAATTTATTTATCAATTTGAAGAACTTGATAAATAAATTTTTATAACATTGAACAGAACTTTAGGATTAAAGTTAACCCTTCGCATTTTAACGCTTTCAAATAATATAATAAACCTTTGACCCCGGGCCCACAAATATAGTCAATAGCCAGTCATATACGTGCATGGTACCGTAAGTAAATTTCGCGCAAGTCCAGCGTCCGATCACCGTTAGATTAGCAAGCTTCCAGATCAACGGTGTATATGCATATCGCTCGACCTCCGATGCCGAATGTTAACGTGCGATGGTCCACCGTACCTGTGTTAATCTTCACGCACCTTCAATAAATGATGACCATCCGATGACCCCTTCCCAGATCAACGAAGCTCAATGATATCGCTGGGCATCCTGGGTTGAACTATAACGCGCGATGGCGCACAGTGAAAATTGGTTTTGTGAAGTCGTACAGGGACGCGTGTCGAGCATTCTATGGAATCGCTCTTCACCTCTTGAATATCGCTTGCCCTTTGAAAGCGGTGCAATGAAAACCATAAACCGCCTTCACTGTTCCTCCTTCGTGGTTCCGCCCTTCGCTCAAGGTTCCGTTCATGATTCCAAAGGGTTAGTCTGGGTTTGCGCTATAACTCTGGTCTATCTTTGGCAGGATTTCCAATAATCAACGAACAAATGTAGTTCTCTTCCGACGGGATTTCCTTCAATTCTGCTATGATATTTATAACATATCAACCTTCCATTTCGGAGTTCTATCCTGTCACAGTTCCGCTTCTACCTATACATTCAAAAACATCATATCTCTGCCACCATTAAGTTCTTCAATGGATACATAGAATGCCTCGAGAGCCCCTCATATATTCAACCAAGTAGTTCCACGACTACAAATATCAAACTAAGCCAGTTCTTCATTACAAGAAGGTCTCATCCTGGAATTCGAATCCTACCACCATGATTCCTCAACAGGGTTTCACTTTTAACTCCATACGCAGAGACTCATACAGAGGTTCAGGGGATTCCACACAAAATTTACATCAGTCAATACACATATAATACATATATCCCTAACTCTGCAACAATGATTTTATACCGAAGGTATCCTCTGCCCATTATGAAATTGTTCACACAGGTCATATATATTCCAGATTTACTCAACCATACTTAACACAATTCCACAGTTCTTCATCCTAATTCAACTTTACTGCTCTATCTCTAATTCCTCTATTTCATCTGCTGCCTCTGCTACCCTCTCTATCTCTTTTGCCTTATGGATAGTTTAGTTGTTGCTCCTATCTTTGCCAATTCCTTTGCCATCAATGACAACATTTCCAACAATATCCCCCTTTGGCATTGATGGAAATACTCTTCCTCTGATGGCCTTATAGAAGCCCTTTGTTTCTTTTCCTCCCCCTTTGACATCAATGGCAAAGAGTGTGATCAAGATCCTTTCAACCGACAATGCCATGCTCCCCCTGAGATCATGCTGCATATTCAAACATAATATGACCAACAATTCATCCTTTTCATATGACCAATGCTCCCCTTGAGCCTGTGCATTCAGATATGCCTAACAGCACCTCACAACCAATTTAATCTTCTGTATTTAAGTACATCTGATCCTCTGCATGGCAGAGACTACTCCCAGTTTCTGTCTGAGATATTCGAATGTTTTCCTGGGTAGAGGTTTGGTAAATATGTCAGCAATTTGTTCTTTGGAGGAAACATACTCCAATTTCAACTTTTGTTCAAGCACTTGTTCACGTAAGAAGTGATATTTGATGGGAATGTGCTTGGTCTTGGAATGCATAACAGGGTTCTTTGAGATACTGATAGCACTTGTATTATCACACATAATGGAGATAGGAGGTGAACATTTGATTTGAAAGTCTTGTAGGGTTTGCATCATCCAGAGAATTTGAGTGCAACATGATGCTGCAGCCACATATTCTGCTTCTGCTGTAGATAAGGCAATAGAGCTTTGCTTCTTGCTAAACCAAGATACTAACCAGGGCCCCATATAGAATGCACCACCACTAGTGCTTTTACTATCATCAACACTTCCAGCCCAATCTGCATCAGTGTATGCATGAAGAGTAAGATCCACATTCTTTGGATACCATAGTCCAAAGTCTTGAGTTCCTTGTAGATATTTGAATATTCTTTTCACAGCTTGAAGATGAGAATCCTTTGGATTAGCTTGGAATCTTCCAACAATCCCAACTGCATGCATGATGTCTGGTCTTGTCCCAGTGAGATAAAGTAGACTTCCTATCATAGATCTGTATTCTGGTTGATTCACCGTGGGGGAATCATTATTAGAACTAAGATTACATCTGGTTATCATTGGTGTACTTACAGGTTTGCAATCTCCCATGCCATACTTCTTTAAGATTTGCTTGAGGTATTTTGCTTGTGATAAGAATATGCCATCTATTGCTTGTTGCACTTGCAAGCCAAGAAAAAATGTTAGTTCCCCAAGTAAAGACATTTCAAATTCTTGCTGCATATCAGAAGCAAATTGCTGACTCATAGACTCTTCATTACTTCCAAAAGTGATATCATCAACATATACAACCACAATCAATAGTTTGTGATTTTCAGTTTTTGTGTATAAGTTGCTATCAGCAAACCCTTTTGAGAATCCTTGTTGATGAAGATATTTGTCAAGACGATAGTACCATGCCCTTGGAGCTTGTTTGAGACCATAAAGAGCCTTTTTAAGTCTACAAACAAGTTTTTCATCATTTCCCAAAATGAATCCTTCTGGTTGTTCGATGTAAACTTCTTCTTCTAGATCACCATTGAGAAAAGCATATTTAACATCCATTTGATAAACTTTGATTTGTTGGAAGCTTGAAAAAGCAAGAAACATTCTTATGGCTTCAAGTCTGGCTACAGGAGCAAAGGTTTCTTCAAATTCTATACCTTCTTGTTGAGCATACCCCTTGCAAACAATTCTAGCTTTATTTCTTATAACATCCCCATTCTCATTTAACTTGTTTTTGAATATCCATTTAGTTCCAATGACATTTTTGTCTTGAGGTATTGGTACTAATTCCCAAGTGTGATTCTTTTCAATTTGATCAAGCTCTTCATTCATGGCTTGAATCCAACATTCATCTTTGCTAGCTTGACTAACACTGTGAGGTTCAATAGTGGATAGAAATGCCAGATTTCTAGAAGATCCCACAAGAGTCCTTCTTGTTTGTACACCTAATCCCTTTTCTCCCAAAATTTGAGATTCTGGATGATTCTTTTGAACATATCTGGATGGAGCCTTTTTAGACAAATCATCTTCGGGTTCTTCACTGGGTTCACTATTTGTATCATTATTATTTTATATAGAAGGATATGTGTCATCATCATCTTCATCTGTTGTTTTCTTTTCTTCTTTTGGAGCTGCAGGAGAGTCATCAATAACAACATTAATACATTCAACAATCTTTCGAAGTCTTTTATTATAACATTTATATGCCCTACTCCTAGAGGAGTAACCCAAAAATACTCCTTCATCTGCTCTGGGTTCAAACTTGCCAAGTTTTTCATCATTATTCTTGATAAAGCATTTGCTTCCAAAAATTCTAAAATGCTTTATAGTGGGAGGATTAGCATACCAGAGTTCATATGGAGTTTTATCACTATTTACACGAACAGGTGCCTTGTTGAGAATGTCTACTGCTGTATGAGTTGCTTCTACCCAAAATGTGTTAGGTGTTCTGGAATCATCAAACATAGCTCTATCCATTTGTTGAATTGTTCTATTCATTCTTTCTGCAACGCCATTCTGTTGTGGAGTGCCAGCTATAGAAAAATGTATTTTTATGCCATGTTGTTCACAAAAATCAAGGAATTCATTGGATGTATATTCTCCTCCTCGATCAGATCTAAGACACTTGATTTTTAGATCTAATTCATTCTCAACTAGTGCTTTGAAGATCTGAAATTTCTCAAATGCTTCATCTTTGTGTTTAAGCAGCCCAATCCAACACATTCTAGAGAAATCATTAATGAATAAGATATAGTATTCTTCACCACGTGGTGAATTTTTCCTCATAGGTCCACATATGTCAGTATGAATGAGTTCAAGAGGCTTACTTGATGATCCTTCCTTGGCATTAAATTGTACTCTGGTTTGCTTACTAAATTGGCAAGATTTGCATGTGATATTTTTAGGTAGAGTAATATTGGGAAGATAACGAACAACTTTAAGTCTGCTTGATTTGTTGATTTGAGAGAAGCTCAGATGCCCCAACCTTCTATGCCATAGCCAATTTTTTGAATATTTACTCAAATAACATTGTTCTTTGCAGTTCTTTAATACATACAGGTTGCTTGGAGTTCTTTTTCCTTTTATAATTGTTTTGCCTGTATCAAGATCACGTACCACACATTATTTTGAACTAAAGACAACTTCAGTTCCTTTATCACACATTTGACTTTCACTTAACAAGTTATGCTTTAATCCATCCACATACATGACTTCATTAGCTTTCACCTTTTCTTTTAGAAAAATAGATCCTTTTCCCTTAATGACTGCAGGAGTATCATTTCCAAATGTAACATTCTTTTCTTTTTCTAGAGCACTATATGCAAGAAGTTTGGTTTTATCACTTGTCATGTGTCTTGAGCATCCCTTGTCAATGTACCATTGGTTTTCTTCATCTTCTGCAAACAACGCTATGCCACAATTTTCAACCTGTAATTCCTTATTTTTCCATACTTTGGAGCTTGAAGGAACATGTTCTTTTGGCTGAACTTTGCTCCTGCATTCAAATTCTTCATGGCCAAAGTTATTGCAATAAGCACATTCAACTTCATTTTGAAGAGGATAAAAGTTGTTATAGATATTCTTCTTTGTATCAATATCAATCCTTTTCTTTCTTGCTTCTCTTGTCATGATAGTTTTATATGCTACACATTGAACAACTTTATGACCAAAATTGTGACATGAGAAACATTGTCCATTGAAGAAGAAATTTCTGCGATCATAAAATCTTCTACATGAATTTACCTGTTGATTTCTTTGAAAGACATTCCTGTTAGTGTTCTTTGAATTGAGATGATCATGTTTTATCTATAAAGATTCTTTATTCCCTTGCTGAGTGGAAGCATGTTGTAAAACGGCTGTAACTACTTTTAGATAATTTGGTGCTAAAGCTTGAGAAGATTCTCCAATATATCCAAGACCTGTCTTTATAAGAGGTGAACGTTGTACCTTGATAATCTCATATAATGTTTCAGATCCTTTAGAAAATCTAAGATTTAGAGTCTTTACTTTCTCAAGTTCTTTTCTTAAACTTACTACTTCACACTCTAATTTCTCATTGTGTTTCTCTTTTTCTTCAAGCTATTTTTTCAGAGTTTCTATGATTATTTTACTCTCTTCTAAGAAAACTTTGAGTTTATTGTTTTCATCAAGAAAATTACTGTCTTCTAGAGCATCCACAAAAGTATCCTTTTCTTCTTTAGATTCTTTTTCAAATGCCATGAGAAGTCTAAGATCTTGTTCACATTCTTCCTCACTGTCAGACAACCCATCACTGTCTTCATAAGCATAGTAACAGTTTCTAGTGCTAAAACGATTCTTATTCCTTCTTGCTACTTCCTTCCCCTTTTTATGTGTATCTTTATAAGGACACTTAGCAGCATAATGACCAACTCTTTCAAAATCAAAACATTTGAAAGGAAGCTTACCTCTGAACCGTCCTATGCCAAGTTGAAGTTTCTTTACAAAGTTTATCTCATCTTCTTCTGAGATACATCCTGATCCTTATGTTTTTTGCACTTCCTTCGCTTTTGTAGAAGTTCTAAAGACTGCTTCGTTGACTTCTGATGGTCCTCCTCTTCTCATTTCATATGCAGTTAGTATGCCATGAAGTTGCACCACAGTAAGATTTTGAAGATCCTTCTTTTCTTCAAGAGCAGAAACTTTTGACTCAAATTTTGTCGTTAGTGATCTTAAGACTTTTTCAACCAAGGTAGATTCGGTTATTATTTCTCCCAGATTTCTCATATGATTTACAATATCATCAAGACGTAAAAATAAATTGGCAATGCTCTCCTCATTATCCATTTTTAGATTCTCATATTGAATTATGAGAGTTTCGAGTTTAGCACTTTTTACCTTTGCATCACCTTCATAACTTAGAATGATTTTTGTCCCATATTGTCTTGGCTATATTCAGCTGCATGAATTTGAAAAATTCTGATTCAGTTAGACTTCCCAATAAAGCATTAACCACCTTTGCATTCGTTTCATAATTATTTCTTTTCGTCGGATCTGTTGGTACTGCAGCTGGGTATTGATATCCTTGTTCAACAATTGCCCATACCTCTACTCCCAGAGACTGAAGATAGGATCTCATCCTTGTTTTCCAGAAGATTAAATTGTTTCCGTTAAAGAGCGGAGGCCTGATAGATGCTGTTCCATCTTTATTGCTCATCTTGCTTGATCTTCCTTCTAGCGGCTAAGCATTTTCAGAAGGACCTGCTCTGATTCCAATTGTTGGGAAAAATAATGAGAGGGGGGGTGAATCAGTATTTAGGGCTGAACAATTTTTCTTTTCTTTCTCTTAAAACCATATGTTACAGTACTACATCCAATATGTATGTCCAGATATCTTATTGTGTCTTTACTTATAACATTACATCAGATAAGCATTAAGCATGAACAGAAATAATAGAACAAGCCATCAAACATAAACAACACATATGAACACCAGGATTTAAGGTGGAAACCCAATTCGGGAGAAAACCACCACTGTTGTAATATCAGTCTTCAATATTTATTATAGAGAAATATTCTTACAATATATGCTAGTGCAGAATTATACCAGCATGCAGGCACCCACCTGTAGAAGGCTACAACCTTGTCTCGTTTACCAACCTCTCCTGGAAGGGAGCTACTACCCCCTGCTCTCGTTTACCAGCTACCACTGGAAGGGAGCTACAATCCCCTCTCTGAAGGCTTCGACCCTCAGCACCATTGCGGACCACGTTTCATCAATTTTCATACTGGATCCACCAGTTTCCACACGACATACCTTGCTGGTCACCATATTTATTTATTTTCTTTAGAGGTGCATTCTTAATTCAGATTTCTTAGCAATCTATTACCCATTCCATCCGAGTGAAGTATTTATTCACAACCCTTACTCATGCATACGTTCTTCATGATTTCGTTAGTCGATTAAACCAGGAATTAATCATTATCTGATCTAGAAATCTTGATCAATCATATTCACCGGTGCACCATAGATTCAGATATATCAGATTTTATTCATACATATATCTCTAAAAGAGATTCGTTTAAAATCAACCCTTTCGCCTGCCCCCAATTCTTCATGATTCTCATCACCTTATATAGTTTTCACTTTTAATAAACCTTGGCTCAAAACCATTCACTTGCTAATGGTATTCCTGGATGGTGTTTTCATTTACCACCCTTACGTACCTCTTTGAATTCTTTTTAATTTATTTATCAATTTGAAGAACATGATAAATAAATTTTTATAACATTGAACAAAACTTTAGGATTAAAGTTAACCCTTCGCATTTTAACGCTTTCAAATAATATAATAAACCTTTGACCCTGGGCCCACAAATATAGTCAATAGCCAGTCATATACGCGCATGGTACCATAAGTAAATTTCACGCAAGTCCAGCGTCCGATCATCGTTAGATTAGCAAGCTTCTAGATCAATGACGTATATGCATATCACTCGACCTCCGATGCCGAACATTAACGTGCAATGGTCCTCCGTACCTGTGTTAATCTTCGCGCACCTTCAAAAAATGATGACCGTCCGATGACCCCTTCCCAGATCAATGACGCTCAATGATATCGTTGGGCGTCCTGGGTCGAACTATAAAGCGCGATGGCACACAGTGAAAAGTGGTTTTGTGAAGTCGCACAGGGACGTGTGTCGATCATTCTATGGAATCGTTCCTCACCTCTTGAATATCGCTTGCCCGTCGAAAGCGGTGTGATGAAAACCATAAACCGCCTTCACTGTTCCTCCTTCGTGGTTCTGACCTTCGCTCAAGGTTCCGTTCATGATTCCAAAGGGTTATTCTGGGTTTGCGCTATAACTCTGGTCTATCTTTGGCAGGATTTCCAATAATCAACGAACAAATGTAGTTCTCTTCTGATGGGATTTCCTTCAATTCTGCTATGATATTTATAACATATCAACCTTCCATTTTGGAGTTCTATCCTATCACAGTTCTGCTTCTACTTATACATTCAAAAACATCATATCTCTGCCACCATTAAGTTCTTCAATGGATACACTGAATGCCTTGAGAGCCCCTCATATATTCAACCAAGTAGTTCCACGACTACAAATATCAAACTAAGCTAGTTCTTCATTACAAGAAGGTCTCATCCTAGAATTCGAATCCTACCATCATGATTCCTCAACAGGGTTTCACTTTTAACTCCATACGCAAAGACTCATACAGAGGTTCAGGGGATTCCACACAAAAATTACATCAGTCAATACACATATAATACACATATCCCTAACTCTGCAACAATGATTTCATACCGAAGGTATCCTCTGCCCATTATGAAATTGTTCACACAGGTCATATATATTCTAGATTTACTCAACCATACTTAACACAATTCCACAGTTCTTCATCCTAATTCAACTCTACTGCTCTGTCTCCAATTCCTCTGTTTCATCTGCTGCCTCTGCTACCTTCTCTGTCTCTTTTTCCTTATGGATAGTTTAGGTGCTTCTCCTATCTTTTCCAATTCCTTTGCCATCAATGAAAACATTTCCCACACTCTGCTTAGTGCAAAGAATTCCCGTGCGAGAATTCCATCCTCTCTTTGGATCAGCTTGCTTAAGGGATCAAAAGGGAAGGATTTGAGCTTCATTTTAGAATTTTTCTTGGGGCCATTCATCCACATTCAGCCATAGTGAAGTTCCCTTCAGAAAACTGCATCTTTTATGCAGGGGCAGCAGCAGCAGGGTTGCACCCTTTGATTTTATGCTAGTCTTTGAGGAGGAGGTACTCATTCCCCTCCGGGAGTTTTGTTAGAGAGGCCTTTGGCCATTTTTATATATTATTCAGTTATATTATGTCACATTCAACCATGTATAATACATATATGCAGTAAATGCATTATTTTCTGTAGTGCTTCTTGTTATTCATGCATTTTGCTAGAAACCCTTGCCAGTTGTCTTTTTCTTTGTGTAAAAGAGGTTAAACCTCCATTTATCTGCTATTTGATTAATATAAGCTCTATATCATACTTGTTTCATCATTTTCTGCATAAACCCCCATTATAATAATGCAGTCCTTGCTTCAGTACTTTCTGCATGAGCTAGGCTATGGGGTTTGGGCTTATTTGAGCCGCATTGACTTGGGGAGATATGTTTATATGAGATAGAGTGATTTTTTTTACCTCAAATTCTGCATGTGAGTTTTATATGATTTCTTCTAAGGGATCCAAGTCCCATTTCTCACTTTTATAGCGTTATTTTTTGAAGACAGCTGTTTTATGCCCTGTATTGTTGCATTTCCCCACACAGGAAGGAGATTATAGGCCAATATCTTACTGAGGTTCTTTCATATGATGGTGTGATGTTATTTTACATCTAATTAGCTGCTCTAAATTTCCATGCTCATGATTTTCTGAAGCTCCACATTGGTAATAACTCAAATTATTCCCAATAGTGTAGCTGTTCCCATTTTGGGATATTCAGTGGTATCGGAGCTGCCATCTTGGCTCAGCCTATGGATTTCAGATCCAATCATAAGATAAGAAGAAGAGGAGAAAAAAATTATGGAGAGGATGATCTTAATCTCATCCATTTTCAGATCTAAGAAGAAAGAAGAAGAGGAATGCATTGAAACTCCAAGAGGCTTTCAAGGAGGAGAGAGTTGCAGTGAGACCTCTGGCAGGCTTCAGGAAGAAGAATAATATGTGTGCAATTATTGTTCTCATAAAGGAATTAGAGTGCAAGGAGACCACTTAGAGCATGAAATCCTGAGTGGGTATTTGGCAGAATACAAGTGCCAACCTAGGGCTTTCAGAGAGACCCTAGATTTTCCTCAGTTTATGCAACTGAGAGAAGAAAGGAGACCCTAAAGCAAAGGATATATCAAAGGCAATAGGGTCTTATTGTCTAAATTTTATGGGTCAATTAAAACAAGAGCGTGGGCAAGGAATCTTGAGGCATTCTTCCTACTTCATCTAGTGGTAGAGAGGGAGGCAGCAGAAGTTGCATCGCTACACCTGGAGGGTGAAGCCAATGGTTGGTGGTGCAGTCACTTAAGCCACACAAGAGTGTATTCTTTCTCCGATTTCACTCAAGAGCTGATCAGAACCTTTGATGGAGGAATATCAAAGGAGATTAGGCCCACACCACCATGGGAGGAGGCAAGTACCAGCACTGTCATAGCCTTGAGAGAGAATCCTTCTACACCAACAGTTCGATCAGCCAACACATTGAAGAAAGGGACTCTCATAGTCATACAAGATGTTCCAGAGGCTCAAAAAGGTATGCATAAATTTCCATGTCTTAACATTTCAGAAACTTTTATGGAAGACTTTGGAGATTTGTTTGCATATGGCCCAAGATCAAACATTGTTGTTGAGGTAGAGGAGCAATATTGCACTACGCTGTGCAAACTTGAATGGTTCAAGAAACAAATAAACCATCATTCTCTTGGACCCTTGCTAATTTACACTCAATCCTTGAGGATGGAGTGTGAATTCTTGGAGAATGGAGTGAACTTTGCTCCAAACAAATTCATCCGGGAGTTGACACATGAGATAGCCAAAACACCTTAGAGGAGGATTACAGCGCTGTCAAGAGGTAGGAGCAAGGAGGCTTTGCCTTCAGTTCCCTTGGATCCCTATGGATTCAAGATAATCATTGATGAGAGATCTTTTCTAGGATATATCCAAGGAGTTTCATTTCAACATCCCATGAAATGCAAGGAGAAAAATTTGATATGGGAGGATAGTAGCCTCTTTTGGAGGAGTGCCAAGATGGAGAATGATAGGAGGCATCCATCGGTGGATAAGTGGGTGTGGATAGAGAGCAATGTTATAAAATTATATATTATGGAGCAATGCAACAAATAAAATATGCGGAAAATACAAGCACACAAAACACATAAAAGTAGAGAGACACAGATATACGTAGTTCACCCAGTTTGGGCTACGTCCACCCCGAATAGCCAGTCCTTCCTTTCTATTATCCAGCAAAATGAAGAGACAAAACCTACAGAAGATCCACTGTAATATCCACTGTTCTCTCTCACAGTCTCCCTATCTATTTCCCGCTCAGAGAATACACATATATTACACAGCTGCAATAAAATACCCTCGTACAAAGAGAGGGGTTGCCTTCTAGGGCAAAAAACCCTAAACGAAACATAACTTCTACCGTCAGATCGTCTGCCTAATGAATGGCCCATATTGACTAGAAATTGCTATACTTTTGCAAGGCAATTTTACATTTTTTTTTAGCTTCGCGGGCGCTGCCCCCGAAACCCCCGCCGGGAGACCACTGGCCCCCGGACCCCCCAGCCAGGGGGATAGTCCCCCCGAACCCCGCGGGGGGGACAAGTCCCCCCCACACCCCCCCGCTGCAAGGGTGTACAGTTTTCCTAGGGTATACATCTAGCTAAAACAAGGATCTTTGAATCAGGATGAAAATCAGGCTCCACACCCAACAAGAAAGAAGTTGGAAAGTTACTTGCAACTCTATGATACTGGGTAGCAAGAGGCAAGACTGCGTTGGCTACTCTTGAGAGAGTTTTTCCATCATGAAGCATATCCTTCTTCCAAGGGTATGTGGGAGGAGAATACTTGGCAGAATACTTGCATCATGGGGAAGCAAGGAGTGTGGATGCATTATTATGGTATGGTCATTATGTTTTCACTGCATAATTTGTATGGGGGAGGTATGATGAGGCAGCAAAGACATTTCTTGCTTTGGAGGATTGAGAGAGAGCAAGGGCAAATTTGCTCTCACATTTTTCATGATGTTGCAATGGGAGGAGATGGCAACATCATGAGAGGAGTCTTTGACATTTAACCTATCAGAGGATGGATTCATGAGTTGGCATGAGCCTATTTACATAGGCCAACAACGCTGTCACTTTGGAGCAGGAGTTTGTTGATGGAGTGTTCCCAGGATCACTTCACATCTGATGCACTTGGTGGACATGGAAGAGGTGAGACTGATAGAGTAGTGGAGGGACTCCTCTGTTGTTTTAGTATGTCCTACTTGGCTTGGATTCCCAAGCATGAGGAGGGAAATCTTCATGCAGCATATGGTTTATTCCTCTTCATAAGAGTATGTCCTACCCCTATGGAGAGCTCATTTATGGGTCCTGTCACCTTCTTAGTTTACTCACTTGGTAAGGATTTTGTTTATGCATTTATTGGTTGTTCAATACAATATTTGCATGCTCTTACCTTTTCATTGTAGTGCATTTCTCTAGAAAGGGGCAAGTTTTTCTTTAGGCTCCATGGTATATCTTTGGCCAGCTATCACGATGGAGACAACCATCTACTGTATGATATGGGGAAAGTATGTGGTTACTTCTTATGTACTCAATTGACATATTCATCCATATACTATTTACTAGTGGGTGTGATGACTTATACAGCCATCCATTTGTCAAGATACAACTTGCCATACCATTGTTTGGAGCTGCAGTGGGGAAGATTGCATTGTGACCACTTGGGAGACTATTGGTACCTTCCAGTACCACATAAGACCTTTAGTATTTCTCTCATTATGATGCTAAACATGATCCTACTTGTTGATATTATTCTTACCTATACGAGGAGCATGATTGGAGGAGGAACACATGGAGTGGATGTGTTCTTGGGGGGGGAGCATCCCCACACTATCTGCATTGCATTCTTAAAGGGGAGGATGGGAAGAGACATGGCCTCTACAGAAAAATCTTTGTTTCTTAATGAGGAGGGCCATGAGATGGATGGGATTCCATATGGTGATAATTTATTTCCCATCATGTATGAGATGGTTTGGGCCATCTCGAGGCATAGCGCTGGGAGAGGGACCTTTGGAGGTCTAGCTTCCTTCTTGCCATTGGAGGGCAACAGTATTGCAGCCCAAGATCAGAAAATTCTCTACACTTATCTTAAGTGGAGGGGAATATAGCGTGGGGTAGGCCCTCTTGTCTACCATATTCATATTTTCAGCCCACCTATTTTTCATGAGCTCAAGGTGGAAGAGATCCTTCATGAGTTGCCAATTTGGAGGGTGACTCATTTTTTTTGGTTGATAGCTTGGGGAGGAGAGATTCAAATGGGGATGATGAATCCCAATCTATATCAGCTTTCATACCTCAAGAGGACCTACAAACAGCCCATTGTTTCTTCCATAGATGTTTCATTGCCACATTATGTCAGCTATTTAGATAGCTTACACACTTGGGAGGAGAAACTTGGAGATATATTGATGATGTAGCACCTTGATCCTTGGGAGACTTCATCTTATGAGGGTGCTAATGGGGAGAAGAGGATTCTCTTTAGTCCTATCCTTACAGTTGCTTGAGGACAAGAAGCATTTGGGAGGGGAGGACTGTAATATTCCAAAATTTACAAACAAGCAAATTGGAATATTATATTTTGATGCTTTCACCTAGGAGAGGAATACATGGGAAAGGAGGCCCATGAATAATAAAATATGAGTAAATTCCACCTTAGTAAGGAAGGAGATCACCTTAGGAGCTGGTTTTACACTTCCAAGTGTGAACAAGGAGAAGTTAGATGGAGACAAAGCCAATTTTGACTAAGTCAACATCCATTCTTGAGGAGGAATAAACACTCAAGTAAACTAGCTCAATGTGAACAAGGATCAACCTAGTGTAATGTTCCCAAATTGGGACAGCTAGCAATCCATGACTGGAAAATGAATTTTCCAGAAATGGAGGCAGTAGGATTTGAAACCAGGACCTGGATCCCTTAGATCAATGCATCTAAGGCCTAAATCCAAAACGAGGCTCCAAAGAAATCCTTCTAGAGTGGTTAAATAGATCTCCCACTACTAGATGTCCTCAGAAAGTGCCCGATGAGGGACTACAACAATTCTTGAGAAAGAAATGGAAAGAAAGCATCATTTTATAACCATAAGCATATGAAGATCTGAATAGCCATCAAATAATATTATAGCAACAAAAGAGTACAAGTTCTTAATGAAACATCCACTCAAGAAAGGCAATGCAAGCCTCAACAAGACATGTACATGAAAATAGAAGAACACTTCCATTTTTTCATAAACCGAGGCTATGAGGACGCAATTTATAAGAGGTATTGCTCCATATTACATAAAAACTGAAATATATGACAAGATATGGCTCAAATACAATAGGGGAGGAAAGCTCTAACCCTTAGAAGCAATAATGCAGCAATCTTCCAAGGGATTGTCTGAAATATACAAAATGGAAAAAATGATGGAGTTGCTAGGCAGCAGCTACAACTCAATTCCAAGGCTGATCCCCTTTCATACTAGAGGGATTTTATCCATGTTTTTATTATGAATGGGCCTCTTCACCCAATTATTCATCTCCTAAGTGAAAATGAACAAAATTAATATTCCAATTTATTGAAGGAAAAATTTGGAATATTACAGTCCTCCCCTCCCAAATGTTGCTTGTCCTCAAGAAACTGCAAGGATAGAACTAGAAAATATCCAATCAAGGAATGGATTCTGAATTATGATGAGGAAAATCTTCCCCATGTGGATCCTCCATCCCCAAGCAATCATCCAAAAAAAATGACTTACCTCCCAACATGGCAACTCCTGAAAATCTCCTTCCACCTCAAGCTCTGGAAATGAAGGTGGGTTGAAAATCTGAACTTGGCAAGCATCATAGATCACCCCATGCTATCCTTCTCTCCAATAATGATAAGTGTAGAGTGTGTGCTAATCCCGGGCTGCAAAAGTATTTCCCTCAAATGGAAAAGTGAAGAAAAATCCTCCAAAGAGTTATCCTCCAACATTGAAGAACAAGCTGGCCCAAAACAATCCATCCATGATGAATAGGACAAGGTCATCATAGAGTATACCAATGAGAATTTTACTGCAAGTTATACATGATATTACAGGATACAAACAATAGCTGACAACGATACAACGCAGTTTCATCCACTGCAATCTCAGAAAGGAACATGGAAAGTGACATACAAAATCCATCACATCTACTAAGGAATAGTAAATGGCTGAATATAACAACAATACAAGATCAAAAACTTTCCCATGGATGTAAAATTGATGACTATCAAGTCCATGTTCCACCCCAAAAGATAATACATATGTAGTAGTGGTGGCCATATCTCCTCCCATGCTCACATTAGAACATTTAGTGTAAAAAATGTGAGAATTCTTCCTACTAAAGGACACATCCAACTCATGTTCCTCTCTCATAATCATGCTTATTATAAAAATATGATCCATATTAGCAAAGGAAGTCATTATCAGAAATAAAATGAGGAAAATTCTGAAGGTTTCATTTGTTGCAAGAATGTACAAACATTTTTCCCAATAGTGACAGCGCAATTTTCCAAACTGCTGCTTCAGAAAATCACATGGCAAGTTGTTTTGTGTTACATGGATAGTTATGTATGTCATGATAGCTACTGATGAATAGAAAATGGCTGAGTATATCAACTGATCATACATTAAAGAAAAAACTTTCCCAAGGCCATATAAAAGATGGTTGCCTCCATCATATAGATTGGCCCAATAATGATCATGAAGCAATGTGACAAGCTTGCCCTCTTGTGAAGCAATGCACTGCATAATAATGGTAAGAGTGTGAAAATCAATGGATGTATAAACAAAATTCTCACCATATGCCGGAAGTAATATGGTACATGGATTCATGAGTGAGTCCTCCATAGTGTTGTGGCATGCTATGAAGAATAATGAACCATGTGCTGCAAGAAGATAATCCTCCTCATGTTTGGAAACCCAAGTCAAGAAGAATATGCCATAGTGATATATGTCTCTATCCACCACTCTATCATCATCACTTACTCCTTGTTCACCAAGTGCATTCAAAGTGAAGCGATCCCAGGCACACTCCATCCCTAAATCTCTGCTCCAAAGTGACAGCACTGTGAGCTCATGCAAATAAACTCCTGTCAATACCAAGCTCTGTTCTTTGACATGCTCCTTGTCAAAGACTCCTCTAATAATGATGCAACCAATATGGAATAATTCCCAAGGTGGAAGTGCTTCCAAATCATCAAATATAAAGGGGATAATTCCATCTCCTCCTTCTGCAACATTATGCCAAGTGTGAGAGAAAATCTGCTCTTTCTCTCCCAAGAACAAGCAAAGAAACAAAATATTTTGCTGCCTCCCCATACTTCCATAATACAACTCATGTGATGAAAACACAATTAATGATATGAGTATCACATCAACACTATGCATCCATACTCTATGCTGCTCAATGATGCAAGTACCCTGCCATCTCTTCTCCATCTTCCTAATCTTAGGAAGATTATTTTCCAACTGATGGCCAAACTCTTTCAAGAGTAACTAGCGTAGCCAAGCCTCCTGCTTCTCGGTTTCATATATTTGCAAGTAGCCTCCCAGCTCCTTTATCATCAACCACATCCACTCAATCACTTGTGGATGCTTTCTCCTTCTCTTCATTTCGGTACCTCTCCCATGAGGGCTACCATCCTTCCAAACCAAATCTCTTTCCTTGCATTTCATGGAAGATTGAAATCCAGCTCCTTGGAGACTTCCTAGAGAAGGCCTCTCACCCATGACTATGTTGAATCCATAAGGATCCAAATGTGATGGAGGTAGAATCTCCTCTCCATCATAGTTTGATATTGTTGTTAATCCCTCTAAAGATGCAATGGTTGTCTCATAATCCATATTAAGGATGGTTTCATGAGTTTTCAAAGGAGTGTCATGGTTTGTTTCATCCTCCCAAATCAGATTCATGTATTTGCAATTCATGGGATTTTGAAATGCAAGCTTCTCAAGGATCAATGAGACCCTATCAAGACCCAAATATGTGGTAGGAAAAAACTTCCCATCATGATGTGTGTGGACCAAGGAATGTCCAACACAAGCATGAGAGATGTTATCCATCCTAAGATCTCCTCCATCTTCTATCTGCTCTTGTGAGAAAGGAAGAGAATATTTGCACTCCATGGTGTGTTGAAGTGCACCTCTAATGAGATCTCTCCTTGAGACCTCCCTCTCAACAATAGTCTTCCAAAACCAATGAGGTCTTGGATCTGCTGAAATTAGAAGTTCCTCTTTGAGCTGAGAGGAGCTCATTAAGAAATTGTCATCTTGAAAGGAGAAAGGGTTTCTCACTCCAATATGTCTACCATCCTTCATCAAGTCTTCAAACCCCAACCTCAAATGTGATATGAAATCCAAAAAAGGCTCATGAAGATGATGGTTTATTTACTCCTTGAATGTTTTCATGTTGCAAAACGCAGTGAAATCGAGCTACTCTATTGTAGCAATGGGATTTGACCCTTGGTCATTCAAAAGCAAATTTCCACATTGATCAAAAGAATTTTCTGCAACAATAGATTGTGGAAATATTTTCATACCTTGATGTGCATTTGGAACTTCTTGTAGGGCTACAAGATTTCCCTCCTCCAAAGTGTTAGCTGCTCCAACTGTTGATGCATGTGGTTGCTCCTCCATGAGTGTGGAAGCATTATCACAAGTCTCCTCAAGTGGTGGTGTGATCTTCTCCTCCTTTTCCCTTTCACCATCAAAGGCTTTGATCAACCCTTGGATGAACTTTTCAAAAGTTTTCTCCCTTGCATGGCTAAAGTGGCTGCTCCAACAATCATAGGTTTCACCCTCCAAGTGCAGCACTGAGATTTCAACAGCTTCTTTCCCTTCTACAGGATGTAGTAGGAAAAATGCCTCCAACTCTTTCACCCAAGTTTTTGCAGTAGATGACCCATCAAAGGTAGACAACAGAAATATATTTCCTCCCATTCCTTTTCTACTAAAAGGTCTCTTTTCTTCCTTTAATTGGATGAAATGAGGAAAATATAGAGTCTCCTTGAAGGCTCTAGGTTGAGATCTATACTCAACAAGGTAATCACTTAGAATCTAATAATCCAAGTGTCTTCCATGCTCAATGTCTTCTTCTTGATGAGAATAGGAAGTGCATGGTCCTTCCTCTTCTATTTCTTCAATCTTCTTGACCTCCTTGGAGAGGTATTCTCTGGATCTGAATACTGATGAAAGAAATCTCATCTTCTTCAAAATTCTGATCTTGTTGGGCTTATACTCACAGACTGAGCCAAGAAAGTTGCGCTGATACGACTGCAATGTTCCCAAATTGGGACAAATAGCAATCCATGGCTGGAAAATGCATTTTCTAGGAATGGAGGGAGTAGGATTTGAAACCAGGACATGGATCCCTTAGATCAATGCATATAAGGCCTGAATCCAAGAGGAGGCTCCAAAGAAATCTTTCTAGAGTGGTTAAACAGATCTCCCACTACTATATTTCTTCAGAAAGTGCCCGATGAGGGACTACAAAAATTCTTGAGCAAGAAATGGAAAGATAGAATTATTTTATAACCATGAGCATATGAAGATCTGAATAGCCATAAAATAATGTTATAGCAGAAAAATACTACAAGTTATTGATGAAACATCCACTCAATAAAGGCAATGCAAGCCTCAACAAGACATGTACATGAAATTATAAGAACACTTCTATTTTTGCATAAAGCCAGGCTATGAGGATGCAGTTTATAAGAGGTACTGCTCCATATTACATAAAAACTGAAATATATGAAAAAATATGGCTCAAATACGATAGGGGAGGAAAGATCTTACCCTTAGAAGCAATAATGCAGCAATCCTCCAAGGGAATGGCTGAAATATACAAAATGGAAAAAATGCCAGAGTTGTTGGGCAGCAGCAGCAACTCAAATTTGGAATTCAATAGAGAAGGCTTAAGATGATGGAAAATCTGAAGTAGACCTCCTCCAATGGATCTCCAAAGTGGAAGGCTGATCCTTACACTTGAGATCTCAGCCTCCAATCAATCTGCAAACCCTTACTGCAGATACTCCATGAAAATAATGTAGTCACGAAGAGAGACTACGCAGTGGGTGGAATAGAACACTATGGCCAAGTGCCAAGATCTACAAATTAGCTCCCAAGCTTCCAATCTGATCTCCCAAAGAAAAGAAAGACTCTCTCTCTGAAAAACAAGAGATGGAAGAGGTGAAGTGAAGTCTCCACTGCAACACGCTGCAACACAGAATTATGCTGCTACAGCAATAACGTTGTATTGGAGGAGGATGCTTTGGACTTGAGCCAAGGAGTGTGGAGAATGAAGAAAAATCCTTCAATATGCCTCTCAAGAGGGTGGAGAAATCCTAAACAAGAATTCCCCGACAATTCTTGCTAAATAGCAAAAGGATGCACAATGTCTGAATAGACATGAAATGAATAATCATAAGAATGAAGAAAAATGGCTCTCCTCCTCTCCATATATAGCAAGTGAAGGCTCTCTATCCATGTGCCCCATCCATTAGGGTTTCCTCCATAAAGTAATATTCCCTCCTCTATCTTTGCATTGTCCCAGTAGTGCTTTCCACCTCTTACCCTGCGTTGTTTGACTTGGCCAAACTTAACCAAGTCTATTTGCAAAAGTCTCCTTTCACACATGAGGGTGTGAAATCTAGTTTCAAGGCTTATCCCCTTTCATACTAGAGGTATTTTATCCATGTTTTTATTATGAATGGGCCTCTTCACCCAATTATTCATCTCTAAGTGAAAATGGACAAAATTAATATTCCAATTTATTGAAGGAAAAATTTGGAATATTACACCTAGACACACATATGAGAACAGGATTGAATATCCCTTAGTGTGAAAAGAGGCATTGCAGGTGGATTAGTTCCAGTTGACCAAGCCAACAACACTATCACAAAGAGGAGGGAAACTAGCTAGGAAAGTGCAGTTTTGAAAGAGGAAGCTTCACTAGGAAGTCACCTCAACATTGGGTGGGGTCCGGGGTAAGGAGGCTCACCAAAGATAAAAAGGAAGGCATAGCATCAAAAGGGATTCATTCATGTATTCAACTATTTTGGTCTTGTGACTACTTGCATGCTTCAGCTGTTTAGCCAAAGTTGTTGCACTGCTTAGTGCAAAGAATTCCCGTGCGGGAATTCCATCCTCTCTTTGGATCATCTTGCTTAAGGGATCAAAAGGGAAGGATTTGAGCTTCATTTTAGAATTTTTCTTGGGGCCATTCATCCACATTCAGCCATAGCTCAGTTCCCTTCAGAAAACTGTGTCTTTTATGTAGGGGCAGCAGCAGCAGGGTTGCACCCTTTGATTTTATGATAGTATTTGAGGAGGAGGTACTCATTCCCCTCCAGGAGTTTTGTTAGAGAGGAATTTGGCCATTTTTATATATTATTTAGTTATATTATGTCATATTAAGCCATTTATAATAAATATATGTAGTAACTGCGTTATTTTTTGCAGTGCTGCTTGCTATGCATACATTGTGCAGGAAACCCATACTGAGTGTCTTTTTCTTTGTGAAAAATAGGTTAAACCTCCATTTATCTACTATTTGATTAATATAAGCTCTATATCAGGCTTGTTTAATAATTTTATGCATAAATCCCCATTATAATAATGCATTCCTTGCTTTAGTACTTTCTGCATGAGCTAGGCTATGGGATTTGGACTTATTTGAGCTGCATTGACTTGGGGAGATCTGTTTATATGAGCTAGAGTGATATTTTTACCTCCAATTTTGCATGTGAGTTGTATATCATGTCTTATAAGGGATCCAAGTCCCATTTCTCACTTGTATTACGTTATTTTATGAAGACATCTATTTTATGCCCTGTATTGCTACATTTCCCCACCTGGGAAGGAGAATATAGGCCAATCTCTTGCTGAGGTTCTTTCATCTGCTAGCGTGATGTTATTTTAAATCTAATGAGCTACTCTACATTTCCATGCTCATGATTTTCTAAAGCTCCACATTGGTAATAACTCAAATTATTCCCAATAGTGTAGTTGTTCCCATTTTCGGATATTACATAGAAACCCTAAAACTAAAGGAACTCCATCACCAGTAGAAGCAGAGTCTAGTCATCCTATGGTTGAAAACCAAAATAATTTGAAAAAATGAAGCCAAGGAAACAAGTTGAGAAAAGGACAGAGCAGACACAAGTGCTTGATACACCAACCCCATCACCTGCAAAACAGAGGTCGAAGATTATCAAAGAGGCAAAAAAAACAAGATGTCAGCAAGTAGGAAATTAAAAGAGTAACAAGAAGCCAAGAAGTGGCATTAAAGGGAAAAATAGTTGCTACAGCTACAGAGGACAACTCAGTAATAAAGGGAAATTTATATGACATCCTACATGCTATTGTCATAGAGGACACACCCATTGTGCAAGCTGAATTCTTTGGAGAAGATGAGCACAAATAGAAAAAGGCTAAGTCTGCAAAGAAGCTTGAGTTTGAGGGTGAAAATGCGACCTTCATCTTTCAAGAAAGAAAACCTTTAACTAGGCATGCTAAGAAACTCAAGGAAGGTAGCAAGGAATTTCAAGAAACTATTGAAATAGCTAAAGCCCCTGAAGAAGTGGTTGATCTCTCATCACCTATAGTAGAGCATGCAACCAACATAACAAAGAAGGGAAAAGAAGAAATGACAGAGTGTCAACATATTGAAGAGAAATTGAAGTTGGAAAACCAAGAAATTGATGTGATGAGAAAGAGGGCTAGAAAGCATAGTATTGAGAAAGCGGAGTTCAAAAGAATGAAGGCACTATGGGAAGGTCAAACTGGTTCTATTTTTGAGACTCCAAGCAGTACAGAGCAGTTTTTCACATGGACAGTCCCAAAAATCAAGGAAGCCAAATTTGTCAGAGTAATAAATACTCACTTGAGAGCTAGTAACAGGAAACTTAAAGATCAAGTGGAAGACTTGGAGCAGCAGCTGAAAGTGATTCAGGATGAGTTAAAGAACAAAGGTGCAAAATAACAATCATTAAAGAGTCAAAATATAAATTAAGTAAAAATGAAGAAGGGACCTCATGAAGGTTTAAATGACTGTGTTTTCAGTTCATATGGCTTTTGATTTGTTGAAATCAGTTTCATTTTTAATTTTGGTACATTTACAATTTTCATTTTGGAAAATTTTGAACAAAACTGCACAGTCAATAGTTTCATAGCACAGAGAGTGTAAAAAGGGAAGAAAGCGCTACGAAACTGCTGTAGAAGCTTTTGTTGCCCTTTCTCATCCAATTTTGTGGGTTAAAAACATGAATCAAGAATTGAAAATGATGAGGAGGATGTATTTAAAGCTAATTAAGTTAGTTTTGGAGGAAAGAGGTCAAGGTTTTGAAGAAAAAAGGGTAAAAGAGAAGCGCTACGAAAGGCACCATGAAACTGTGTTGTTTTCATAGTGCAGGCCTATTACAGCTCATTTGAACAGTTTGAAGATGGTTTTGGACAGATGGAGCTTAGGGAGGATTTTTGGCAGGAGTTATTTCCATTTCTAACAGAAAAAGGCCTTAAAATTATGAGTTCATGATGGTCAGAGTGTCTCAAGAGTGCAAAGGACCCTATGCCTAGAAAACAGGGAACTATTTCCTACTTTAATGGAGGTCAACATTATGGTCATAAATATTTGAAGCTTATCATCTAGATTCGACCATATGTGAATAGACTTGGAAAATGATGTAATTTAGTTTAGATAAGGTTGTTATGAATAGAGATAAGGACTTCGAATCCTATTTGTAATAGGATCGTTTACTATATTAGCTATCTTTTTGTAATAAATACCATGTCATATGGATAGGCAAGGTGTCAAGAGTCAAGAGTTCAATGTATCTAGCATAAGATAAGGTTATCTCATGTTGTAAATGGTCTATAAAGGATAAAGAAGTCGAATATGCTAAGGGTTGGACATTTTTAGCAAAAGACTATGTTTATAGTAAGTGACTGGTTTTTAGCTAAATACATAGATTTCTACTTAGCCAACTTGAGATTCAGAAGGAGTTATAGTGTGTTCTTATTCTAATTGCATATTTTTACTATCCTATTGTAGTGGTGTTTTTTTATGTTACTCAGACTTCATCTTTGATGCTTTGACTTCCTATATAGACAAATTGACTGTGTTTTTTACAGTTTCACATGTGTATCTCTTGACTAAAACTCTGATATGCCTCAACTTCCATGCTAAGTAGATTGATTGGTTTTAATGAAACTATTTTCACTCCATAAGCCTAATGTATACTTGCTGATGTGATTTTCAACCTACTTTTATCATCTATCTAATTATTACCCCACATAGAGTTAGCCATCTATATTTCTATCAAAAATCATTAACCCTTCAGAGAGCCCTCTCAGGTTGAGGAGGCTAAGCCTCAATCAAAAGATTGGCTTGAAATAGTTACATGATATTGGTTTGATTACCAGCCTATCAGGTCTAATTTTGTGATAACATTTTGGTGCATCTGTCGAGAGTCGAACCCGAGTCTATTGCTTGGAAGGAAATTATCCTAACTGTTAATTTTTGTGATAACAATAGTTTTGTGGCCTATGGAAGTTCATCCCATGGTTTTCTAATTTTGGTTAAGGAATTAAGGTTACAAACTAATTTTAGTTAATGGATTATGGGTCTTGGGTTCCTTGGGACCATATATATTGTATTGTAAATAATGAAGTTAATTGATGATAAAAATTAGAGGTGTAGCTCTAAATAATTTGTTTGTCTTCGTAGTTTGAGTTTCTAGGGTAATTTTTTGTGTAATATGTGATTGTCACTATTTTATTTTTCTAATTATTAATAATATATGCATTGCATTGCATTACGAGCTAAGGGTTCTATTATCTTGCATTTGTGATAAACCTTGTTGGAGTGTGAGCTCTGCGATGGTGATTCTTGTGTTAAAAAAGAATGGTGAGTAGTTCAAAAATTGAGATTGAGAAATTTAATGGGTTAAGTTTTGAGTTGTGGAAGCTCCAGATGTATGATCTTTTCGTAGACAAATATCAATGGTTCATTGTGGATTTAGGTAGGACACCTATGAGAATGTAAATAAAATACTATACAAAGTTGTATTGGAAGGAAAAGAGCACAGTCTGGTTGTGTCTTTTAAATTTAGTATTACTAAATCTTATAGGAGAAGCCATAACCAATCCATTATGGAATACGTTATGGGCCTTATATTATTCCAAGTCCCCGATAAAAATAAATTCCTATGAAATATGTTTCATAACCTAAGGATGAATGATGGGGAATTAGTGAGGGAGCATTTAAATTCCTTTCATACTATTGTAATCCAATTATTATCTATTGATATTAATATTTCTAGCAAAGACAAGTGTATGAGTTTACTATGTTCTTTACAAAACTTGTTGGATGGTATAGTTGTAGCCATAGTTGGTAATGAAATTTCTCTATGTTTTGGTGATTTGGTCCCATCCCTATTGTCAAAGGAGCTGAGGTGGAAAAACATGGAAATTCATAGCATCGATGCCTTATATATCCCGGTTGTCAAGTACTCAAATGTAATATATAAATTTCTAGGAAAATTTGTAAAGATAAGTTATAAATGTGGAAAAGAAGGGAATATTATGAATAATTATACATCCAAAAAGTGTTGAAAAAGGAAATTGATATTATGATGGTCCTTCGAAAGAAGACAATAGATTCTCAAAGGAAAGAGGGGATGTGTACTTGGCTTATTCAAGAACACATGAATATCATGATGTATGGTTGATCAACTCAAGTTCCTCCTTTCATATGAGGGAGTAGCCTTGAGAATATAAAAGGTATGATAAAGGTTAGGTTTTAATAGAGATGACTCTACAACTAGTATCGTAGGATGAGGAAAATTCAAGTTGATACTCAAGGATAGAAAGGTTAGAACACTTCAATACACTTCCTAGTTTTGTACACATTATAGATAGAAACATGACATATATAGGCAGGATGAATGATGAAAGTGTAAATACTATGTTTTAAAATTAAAATTGTAGGATGGTTTGAGGAGAAATGGTTTTTTTGAGGGGAGCTTAGACTAGAAATATATGTGCGGTATTGGGAAGAACTATAAATTATGGGCGTAACAACTCCATTTTTCCCAAGGGTGGAGAAAAAGAAGTCAAAAAACTTATTATCTTTGGAGAAAATATGAATCTGTGTTGGCATCAAATACTGGAGCATATTGGAGAGAAGGACCTTGAGGCACTACATAGTAAAGGTATGGTTGAAGGTATGTCTATCACAATTTATGTCTTGATTTCGATGAGAATTTTATTTATGGTAAAAAAATTAAGTAATATAATCTCAACGTGTGCTACTGATTCGTATTGTATCATTATATTATTTTTCATCTATCTCAATGCTTTCAAATTGGAAAAATTACAGGAATTAGCTTGCAAGGTCATTTTTACCAGTGGGTCCCAATTTCGAGAACTAGGGTCCTAAATATTTTGGATATAATTTAAGGAATTTGATCCAAATTTTATCATTTTATTGTTTTTCATCCATCTCGATGCTTTCAGAGTGGAAAAAGTGGAGGAATAAACTCATGTGACCATTTTACCGACGAGACCTAGTTTGGCAGATTAAGGTCTAAGACCTTCCAGGACCATTTTGAGGCATCAAAAATCATTTTTTGGGGTAAAAAATTGTATCTCTAGAACCACACCTTATTTTAATATTCTACACAAATATACCTTTTCAAAAACGCAAGAATCATGTCAATTAGATTGTGTATGAAAAATTTATGCCACTCAGAGGTTGACCTTCCTGTTTTCACCACCATAATTTGAAAGGATGTCACGATAGCCCCCAATATTCATGGAAAATGGGATATGCATGTGATTATGATGAATAATACTCTATAAAATTCCATATCTAAACTATGTTTAAGAGTTGAGGTAGTCAAACCTAACCACTAGTAGGATGTCAGGTTCTGTTATAACCGAACCACTAGGAGGAAAAGGGGTTTCATTCTTTTTAGTGTATTTGTTCTAGATATGAGAAAAAATAGCCAAGATGGATAGGTGATAGAGTACATAGAGAGGAAATGTGAACTATATTAGCCCATGGGATACAATCCATACTTCTTTATACTTTTAGCCATTTTTTATTCAAAGAAAGAGAGCAAAGTGACCCCATCTTCTAGTTGTGTTTTCTCCTGAAAGGGTTTCCCTGATCATATATTTTTTCAATCGTGGTTTGTGAGTTATTTTATTTCATTTTTCTCCATTCTCTACAAAATTTTAATTTTCATGCATACATAATTAACTGAAATCTACAGATCCATAAATCTAAAGAAAAATAAAGCCATAATAACGTATATTTCATACTTTTAAATATAGTTTTAGCATACCTATTCTGACGATCTGTCCAATGGAATATCCACGATATTTTACGGATCATATTGGTATCATATAAAATTTATTTGGGTATATTTTGGATATTTGCAGGGGATCTATATTGGCTCAGCTTAAATTCGTAAAACTCCAATCATGGCCAAGGAATTTGTGAATGACCTTTGTGATCCTGCATAGGACATATTTTCATGGCTGAAAGTACAAGTTGCAGATATAAGTCATTATTAATATCCTAATGCCAGCCATGAGAAATAAGCTCAGGATATTTGGTGAAGATGGGGGCTCTAATTCAGATCAAAATTTAGAGGGGAGATCAGGATATCGGGAAGAAACAAAGAAGTAGTCGAAGAAAGGAATCGAAAAAGATCAACCCAGTTCAAGTGTTGTAAATCATTCATAGTCCCTATTCGAAATGGAGGTGAAGTTCGATATCAATTTTAACTAAGGTGATATCAATCCTCTAATATAAATCATTAGTTTCTTCAATTATAATATTTTTTCAATGTCCATCATGTTCAGGAAGAAAAAAATATTTCATTTGCGTGGATGAAATTAGAGGGCCATGCCCTTACTTGGTGGGAAAGACACATGGAGACCATGAGGTTGGAGGGAGATCCTTTAGTGACTAAGTTGGAGGACTTTAAAACCCCCATAAAGTTACAATTTCACCCTATTGCATATGTAGGAGACTAGTGGATCTAGTGGCACTACTTCAGACAAAAGGGCAAAGCTTACAGGAGTACACCATAGAGTTCATAAAGTTGGCCATAATGTTGGATATCTCCCCAAATAACCTATATGTGTCCTTCAAGTATTTGTGGGGTCTACATAGCCATCTACAGAAGCAAGTGGTGCTATTCAAGCCCATATCGGTGGAGGAGGCTTGTGTATAGGCACAAAACATATGCTTGAAGAAAGGGAAATCAAGTGGATTGAAGTAGAAGGAGAAACAAGACGCTTGTAAGGAGGGGAAGAAGAGGTGGAAAGGGGGGAATATAAAGAGATGGCAACCAAAACACACCATTGAAAATATCCCAATGACCACTACAACCACTGAAACACTAATGGACATATAAAGGAGTGTTGGAAGTTCTATTTAGATATTAACCCAAAGAAAAAAAAGAAAGTTAAGAAGAAGAATCTCATGGTCACTGATTCAAGAATTTTTTTTTAAAATCATATCATATGTGTATGACAATATTTTTTGTACATAAATGCAGAAGGAGGTGAATTTTGAGTAGCCTTTAGCAACAGGAAGAGAAAGAAATGACCAAACTCTTCTACATAAAGATATAGGTCAAGAACTAATGCTTTGTTTGTCTTAGGATCATAGGTGAATCTCATTGCATAAGAGCTAATCAATAAATTGGGATTGGAAGTTTTCATCATCTAAGCTCATATCCATTGGGATGGGTAAATAAGGATGCAGAGTTGAAGGTAATAAAATAGTGTAAACTTATATTATTTATCAATGTTGATTTTATTAATGAAGTAGAACTAGATGTAGTTCCCCTTGATGTATCTGGAGTCATGTTTGGAAGTACCTACATGTACATGTGTGATGCAATATTCATGTGGAGATCGAACTGATACCATCTCATCAAGGGTAGAAAAACATTCACCATCAATGCAAATAAAGGAAAGTTAAAAAATTAGTTGGTAAGTGCCAACCAAGACAAGTAATTGATCAGTTCCAACTAGAAGTATTTTTTACTATTTTTAAGAGAAAACCAGTCAATAAAAGAGTATGTAAGAGGAAAGGCATCCTTGGAGGGGTTACTAAGAAATAGAAACATAAACTAGAAGAGTTGTTATGGAAATGTAGGGATGTATTCTAGGAGCCTAAAGGGTTACCACCCAAGAGGGAAATGGGGAATGCGATCC
Organism: Pinus albicaulis; assembly: GCA_034641835.2. Lineage (NCBI taxonomy): Eukaryota > Viridiplantae > Streptophyta > Pinopsida > Pinales > Pinaceae > Pinus > Pinus albicaulis. The sequence continues at coordinate 259,732,197 of CM076571.1, forward strand.
AACTATTGTTGGACTTCCCATTTCCAAAAATTATGCTATACATGCATTATATTATATAAGTGAGGTGAATAAATAGTTGCAATAGCTACTAGAACAAGATTTCATTCAACTAAGTATATCAACATGTGGGTCACCCATCATAATTTTTCCAAAGAAGGATGGGACATGGTGGATGTGTATTAATTACAAGACATTAAACAAAATCATGATTAGGAACGGGTACCCCTTGCCTAGGATAAATGATATGATGCATCAGCTGCTGCAAGTGAATTACTTCACCAAGATAGACTTAAATTCTAGATATCACCAGGTTCGAGTCAAAGACGAAGATACCTAGAAAACCACCTTCAAAACCATGAAAGGTTTGTATGAGTGATTGGCCATACCATTCGGCCTATGCAATGCACCAACTACATTTATGAGGTTAGTGAATGACATAACGCAGTTTTGTTTAGATTCATTTGTTATTTTATATTGGGATGATATAATGGTTAAAGTGATACTTGGGAGGAGAACATATCACTTTTGATGCAGTTGTTGGAGACATTAAAGAAGCACCAACTGCTAGAAAATCACAAGTGTGAGTTTGCACAACAAAATTTGATGTATATGGGGTATGTGATAGGTGGAGGAGATTTTATGATAGATCTTTTTAATATGGAGGCCATCATGAAATGGTTGGTGCCTACTATTTTTTTTAACGTTAGGAGTTTCATTTGGGAAACATAGTCCCCGAGGAAATTCGTAGCCTTGTTTTCAATGGTAGTAGTGCCAATCCATGCCATAAAAACAAGTGGAAAGAGTTAGGGTCAGTAGAGGGCCTTTGGGGATATAAATAAGAAGATTAGTGAAACACCAATTCTTGCATTACCAAACTTGCAGTAGCTCTTCAAAGTGGAGACATATGTGAGTGGTTAACCTATGGGAGATTTATTGATGTAGGGAGGAAGGCATGCATACTATCATTCTAAAGTAATTCATGGGTCAGTTCTTAGCTACCCTACCTACGACAAGGAGCTCTATGTCCTAGTGCAAGTTGTGAAGAAGTGGAAGAACTATCTGATGGGAAAGTAGACAATGATCCACATATATCTCCAACCACTACCATACCTGCAAGCCTAGAGTAAGCTAAAATAGACTAGGAATTACAAGTATATGGGGTTTCTACAAAAACATATTAGTGATTAAGTACAATAAGGGTAGCACAAAAAAGTTGGTTGATGCACTTTCAAGGCCACCCACACCAAAGATCAGAACTTTGGAACTCTAATGAACATGGGGCCATTCACCCATGATGCATACATAAAGGCGTATTTAGATGATGAGGACTTCAAGGAAGTTTTTTAGTTGTTGCAGAACCATAGTCCCATGCATGCTGATGAAAACACCATTGACATTTTTAGGATGGTTTACTCTACATGTTGGATAAGTTGTGTGTTCCTAAAGGTGAGAATTTGCAGCTAATTAAAGAAGTTCACACCTCCAAGGTTGCAGGGAACTTTAATGTAGGGAAGAGAATGTCCAACTTGTAGAGGCATGTGTATTGGACCAAGATGCAAGGAAAAGTAGCTAGGTTAATAAGAGGATACATGCTTTGTTGTACCATCAAGCCTAGTAATAGGAAACAGGGACTATATCATCCATTACCTATACCCACTCGTCATTGGGAAACCAGTTCCATGGATTTTTTGGGAGGTATACCAACAACCAAAAAGGGACATGCCTACCTGATCATGGTAGTTAATAGGTGCAACAATATGTGTGTTCTGATGCCCTGTAAAGATACCATCAGTGGGAAAGAAGAAACAAGTTCTCTAGATGGGTCTATGTGCACTTTGACATATGAAGGAGCATCGTTTGAAACTGGGACGTTGGATTTCTTTGTGCATTGTGGGAGAAGATGGAAATGAATTTGAAGAGGTATCCAACATTCCATCCTCAGAAAGATGGGAAAACAAAAGTAGTCAATGAGAATTTAGTGTAACCTTTGAGGGGTTATACTCAGAAGCATATGAAGGCTTGGGATGAAAATTTTGTATATATACAACAGTTTTATAATAGATAAGTCCACACTTATACTAGTAAGTCCCCATTTGATGCTTGTTTTGGATATTGTTTTCCTTCAAATTTAGATACTACATATGGGAAACAAGGAGGAGTGAGGGAGGATCTTACACTGGACACCTTGAGGGCTTGAGGGTTGAAAAATTTGTGGATAAGATCAGGAAAATCCATATACTAGAACAAGAGACACTTCAAAATTCATAGGGAAAATATAAGGCGAAGCATGATCAACACAAAACAGAGAAGTCGTTCAAGATGGGAGACAATGTATAGTTGTAGTTGAACAAGGAGAGGTTATAGGGTCCAGTTAAGAAAATTAAGGCTCTATAATATTGTCCCTTTGAGATACTGGAAAAGGTTGGTGACAATTCCTATCGACTCAGTATACCACCGTACATGCGCATTTACTCAGTTGTGAATGTAGATAATTTGAAACTATATGAGTCTTCCATGCTAAATTAGGAAGAGCAACATGTTCTACCTTATGTGGAGGATTTGACACCAGATGCTCAGGAAGAGTTAATAGAAGTCATAGTTTTACAAAAGAGTTCCAGAACTATGTGATTGGGGCAGCATGAGCTTTGGAATATTGGGTTGAAAGGACAAATTCTAAACAAAGCTAAATGGTACACCTAAGATAAGGTGGAGGAAATATTTCCTCACCTCATTCAATAGAATATTTTGGGGACCAAAAGCCCCAAAAAATGGTGAGTGTGATCCATATTTCATAATTATATATATTTTTTATCCATATCGATGCTTTCGAATTGGAAAAGGTAGAGGAATCAACTCACATGACCATTTTTACCAGTAGGACCCAGTTTGGCAAATTGGGGTCTGAAACCTTTTGGGATAATTTTGAGGTATCAAGTTTAATATTATGGGGTAAACAATTTTCTAGTTTATTTCCACGCCTTACTTTCATATTATAAACATATATACCTTTCTAATTACGAAATAATCATGCTAATCAAAGTATTTATGCAAACGTTATGCCACTCAGAAGTTGACCCTCTTGTTTTCACCACCGTATTTTAAGAGGATGCCATGTTAGTCCCCATTATTCATATAAAAAGGGCCATCCAAATGATTATTATTAATAATACCCTAGAAAAATCCACATTGAAACTCTGGTTAAGAGTTGAGGTAGTCAAACTTAACCACTAGTAGGTTATCGGGTTGTGTTATAATCAGGCCACTAGGAGGAAAGGGGTTCCATTCTTTCGGGTGAATTTCTTGCATATATGAGAAAAAATACTTGAGAGGTATAGGAGATACAACACAAAGAGAGGAATTGTGCACTGTAGTATCTCATGGGCCATAGGCCATAATTATTTTTACTCGTGCCCATTTTCTATTCAAATAAAGAGAGCAGAGTGGCCACACCTTCGAGTCGAGTTTCTCTCGAAATGGTTTCCTAGGTCATATATTGTGTCAATTTTGGTTTTTGAGTTTTTTTTTATTTCATTGTTCTCTATTTTCTTCAAAATTTTAAATTTCACGCATACACAATTAATCAAAATCTACATATCCAAAAATCTAAAGAAAAATTAAACCCTAATAGCATTGATTTTGGATTTTTAAATATAGTTTTATTATATCTATTGTGATGAACCACCCAGTGGAATATCCATGACAGCTTTTGGATCAGCCTTGAACAAAATTTTTGGAGTCCAAAAATTCTCACTTCAAAATATTTGGCACTAATCTACTCTCAAATACATTTGAATAGTGTAAGAATCACGTCATACAAAGTTCATATTGAAAATTTATTACTCCCACAAGTTGAATTATTGATCTAGATTGGATAATTATATTGTTTCATCCATATCAATCCTTTCATAGAGGAAAAAAGTGGAGGAATCAGATCACAAGATCATTTTTACCAGTGGGACCCAATTTGGAAAATTGGGGTCTAAAATCTTCCGAGAGCATTATGAGGCATCAAATGATGTTTTTTGGGGTAAAAATTTACCACTTTAGCACAAATTTTTTTTTCGTATTCTAGACATAGATACATTTCCAATGATGTAAGAATCACCTCAATAAGAGTGTGCACGCAAAATTTATGCCACTAAAAAGTTGACCTTCCTTTTTCCACCACCATAATTCCAGAGGAAGCCACATAAACCCCCATAAATCATATAAAATGGGTTAGCCACGTGATTATGATGAAGAATACTCTAGAACATTCCATATTGTAACTCTTTTTAAGAGTTGAGGTATACAAACCTAACCGCTAGTAGGCTAACAGACTGTTATAATCGAGCCACTAGGAGGAAAAGGGTTTTCATTCTTTTCAAGTGAACTTGTTCCATAAACTAGTAGATTAGCCAAGAGGGATAGTGTTGCGAGTGAAACTACCCTAAGGTATGGGTTGAGGGACCTAATAGAGTGAAAGGAATACAACAAAAAGAAGCAATCAAACTAAATTTCCTAATGCTTAAACTAGTAAAATTGGGAGAGAGGACCTTACTTGTATGTCCTAAATTTGAGGTCGTTCCCACAAGGTTCAAACACTCTTCTTCTCCACGTGATTCAAGACCTGCAACTTACTCAAGAAAAATAACATAGACTAGTTGTACAACCTATATACCCTAAACGTCAGTGGTTAGATCATATAAGATTATAGAAGATAACATGAAATTAACAATTACTAAATCATTAACATGTATAAAAATCATAAAATATCATGACATCAGGAATGGGATAGAGCTTCTTTATTGATGTATGGAAGAGATGCGTAGAAATATCACATGGAATCAGCCACGTCTCCAAGTGAAAGCATCCTCCAGATCCGTCGAACCCAAGCCTCAACAATATTCTTCCATGAAGGTGCACAAGGATGTCACATAAGGGAGGTGAACATCTGAAAGAAGGAAACAAGGGTTTCCTGAACCTGGGAAGTGCAAGAGGCATAGGGATAATAAGACTTGATCTGGGTTAAACAGGATATAGTATCAATACCTCTCTTCCTCCTCCCTTAGGCCTTCCCCATGAGGTGTATTTATACTTCCTTAGAACAATTTTTCAGTTGAGAAATAGTTTGGCCACAGGCTCCTCTAAGTGGACTCCCGGTGTAACCTGTAAACCCTGCCCAAATAATATGGAGTTTGATATTATTTTAATATTTTAAATTATGTATACGAGTCAGATATGAGTGGACCCGTGACTGCACACATTTTTGACATGACATAGTCGCGTAGGGAATTCAAAATATTGTTTTTGAAGAAAATGACCAAGTATGAATAGAAAGGGTTTCCCAAGGGAAATACATATATAATCAATTATATAGAGGTGATAATTTATGCTATAATAGATGCCCCCTAATATATGAGGTCATAATGGGTACATGATGGTTGAAATGTATTGTGTGCATAAGAAATAATCTTGTGAGGACTTGAGAGGACTTCACCATATTTCAGCCTACCAAAAACCAATGAAAAAAATAAGAAAGCAAGCTCATGTTTGAGGTGGGCATACCCATGCTCAGTGAAAGTAAAGAACGTCTACATAACAAGTATGGAGCGAATCCAATAGGTATACGAGTATAGCGGAAACTATAAAGTACATAGTGGATTATCTGATCACTGCCCCAAAGTACATATCAAAGTCATGTCAAAGTATCACATATAGAAGAATGATAAATGATACTGCAAAGGTATCTAGTCACTGAAGTCACAACTCAATCTCTAGGTACTGAATCATAAGTGGTGGAAAAAGTGGTATTTCACGCAACTCGGGTGCCAACATATAGAATGTTTTTGTGATGAACTGAAACATATAAGGGTGGATGGTGTCACTTGGGACAAAATTGAAGGATATGTCAAAGTGAACCAAAGCATTCTGATGCAAACCCAAGGTCTTCACCGATCACCATGGTAAAATTCTACACTATGGGAATAAATGAGCTGAAGTCAACCATGTGAGAAATAATTTGATTACTGGTCATTAATGTATACCATTAACAAATGTGATACAACTCACTGATAATGATGATGAGTGTCAAGGTACCCTAGTACAATCTAACAAGCGCAAATGAATGAGTTGAAGTTGAACTCTTGATTGAATCTACCAATCAGGAGACATTTATGTATTCTCTCTGTCGATAGCGAAGGAACCTACCACTAATGACTGCAAACCCTAAAGTACTTACAAAAGGACTCTAGACCTTATTCCAAAAGCAGTGTCACATAGTCGATGGGAAAAGATGTGCTGGAAGGAAGGCATTTAAGGCATCCCACATCAATCTAGTGTGAGTGTAACCCATAGGCCAAGATTTGGAAGGAATCAGATGAATAATAGTGAAGTAACCAACCCAAAGCATGGTTCCAGTATGCACAAAATGTAGCTAGCACACGATAGAAAAGCTCTGAACCAAACAATAATGAAATATGACAGAGGCGAGGAATCCACTGATAGGGTCGAATGGAAACCAAGTTATTGCATGAATCCCCAGTGTGATAATGAAATATGAAGTCAAACACAAGGGAAACCACTTAGTCAAAGACCCATGGTGTTGATCAAATTTTGAGCACAAGGTCTCCTATCAATGACATAAATAGGGCTAGGGTGCAGCTCTAGGTTTACTCTCAGATCAATTTTTTCAAGTCGATAACAGAAAAACTTGCCGGAAATAAATCAATGGAGACCTTCTCAAACTAGCACGAGAAAAGGACCAAATATCTTACGTGATAGAAAAAGACTCTGATAGATCGGGGATGGCAGACTAAAAAATGAGTCAAGAGACACCGCAAAAAGTCTAATTTAGGTTTACTTCCCTTGAAAAAAAGCACGACTCAATGTGACTATGGCGTCATATGATAACTTTGTATAAATTTGTCATGCAGGAGGCATGAAAAAAGCCTCCATATGATTGGAAGAGATAACCAACCATGGGAGTACTGACTCGATAAGGAGGTTATGGCTCTCCTAAGTCAAACTAAAGCCCATCCCAAATGGATAAAATACTTATCTTTTTTATGCTTTTATCAAGGGCGACACAAATGACTCTTAGATGCCATCAAATATGGAAGTAATGTCCCACTCCCACTCTTTTTTGGATATTTCATTTTTTTGTCTTTTCATATTGAAAGCCTGAAAAAGAATAAAATAATTTCTATAGTACAGTGGATAGAATGAGTGTCGGTGTACATATGCACTAGTTCATGGGATAGGAAAAATCCTATTTTCAGGTGAAAATGGTAGATGACACTCAGAGGAATATCCTTTCCATAGGAAAAGGTGTCAAGTTATAGATGATAAGTGATTGCAAGGCTGACATTGTAGAAGGATGTGGTCAAAAATTTGGCTTATAAACAATTCCAAGTGAAGTCAGCTTAATGCCAAGATATACAAATGGTTAATATGCAATGCAGCAAAAAAACTCAATAAAAGGGGAGCCTCTAGGGTATAAAGCCAGAAAGATTGGAAAGAAGAAGAAGAATGAAGCTTTGTCACATAAGTTATGGCGGGACTAAAGAGGACTCCTGAACCTACATAATTTGCAGCATGGGAGACATATGCTAGTGAGGATCTAACAAGGAAACCCATGTAAATGATGGCTCTACCATCATATCATGATTTTATAAGTCGGTGAGTGAAAATGGTTTAATAATCATAACATGATGGGGTCCACCCTATGGAAAGATTTCAGTATGGAGGCTAGAATGCATAAGTGCAACGAAAAGTGAATTCCCTAACCTATATGTGAGTTCTGAACACAATACCTACCATAATGAGTTAGTGGTCATGAAATTGAAGTGGTTAAAAGCATCTCAAAATCGTCAAATGGTCCTAAAATCACCCTATCCCATCACTTACAAGCCAAAAGGTCATAAAGTCTTGGACAAATTCAAAAACTAAAAACAAAACTTTAGACAAGTGGGTTTTGAAATTTTGGGCATAAATAGACCCTTTGAACTCACATTTGGTCATTTGTGCATTGGTGAATTTGAGAAAAATCTATGGAGTAAAAAAAATCCCCAACTTCAATCCGGACCAATTCTCACCCAAATCAACTCAAATTTTCTAGGTAATCCTCTCAATTAGCTTAGTAATCATTTTTGTTATCAATTCAAGTAATTTAAAGTTAATTTCACCATAGGATTTAGTTTTTTAGATTAACCCTCTGTGTATACGCAAGTTGAAAATATCGAAGTTGCATATAGACACATCTGTGTAAAAATGAAACCTGCATATGCGTAAAGTAATTTTTCAAAATAGAAAACTAATGGATGAATTGTTGAATTGAATCAGGATGACCATAAGTTGGAGAGAGAGGGATAATATTGCAATTGATAATGAGGTAATGGATGACCAATTGTCCTTAGATATACTCTGAGGATGTGGATTTCTCAAAATTTTCAATATTCCCAATATGAAAACAAACACCAAATTGCCGGAGATACGTGTTTATTATTGGGACTCGGAGGAAGATTTCTTCATCATTAATGAAATGGATTTTAGAATTCAAATCAAAGACATATATTTCATTACTAGGCTTTCTCGAAGAGGAGATCCAGCTAATTTGCAGGGAAATCCAACAGGAAGGTTGAATGTGGATGATTACATTTGGCTATATTTTGTAGACGATACTTAGAAGGTTGGGACCCAGATCCCAATTAGAGATGTGCAAGTATTATACATGAAAATCCTTCTTTTCACCATAGTCCGAGTAGCTGGGTCAACTTAATTACACTAGGCCTCACGTGGAAGCATGATTTTGGCAGTTGAATTACTAACTACTTATATGACTGGTGCACTTCACTATTGGCCAACTTGAAGAAATAATTGAATTCCATCCCAAAAGGTAAGAAAAATAATTTCGGATATGGGACCATTTTATGTACATTCTTCTACCCAAGGTAATATCTACTATCAACAGCCCACAGGATCCACGCATAGCACGATGGGTTGACCTGATGAAGAGACTAGGGGGCGACAAGGTCCCTAGGACTACCTAGGATGATGAGTTCTTCCTGTGGTGGGGAGAATAGGTGATCACCATAGAGGATTACCCCTATGCAGGTATGGACTTCAGGGGAGATCCATATCTTCCCTTACAACTCAGAGCTTCATGGGGAGTGATTGGTAAGATCACATTTAAATGATTTTTTTATTATTTTATTTTTTGGATTTTTGATAAAAATATGAAAATGAAAAAATATTTTTGATAGGAAAAATTACTAATAAAATTATTGATCATGTTACAGATGTTGGACTAGTTAGACCTAAGGGTCTACCGAGGCATAGACACCATAGAAGAGAGGCAAAGAATGTTGCCGAATACACTGGGAGATTCCTCCATGCCATATAGAGGAACTTAGAGGGTTTGACCTACCAAGTCCCTATGGCCACAGTAGAGGACCTCCCTGAGGCTATTCAGAGATGAGTGGTTGGTGTACCACGTTATTGGGTGCAACTATTCCATCTTGTTGCTACTTCCATAGTGTTCTTCTGTGATGCTTATCCAGGGCAAGGCCCACAAGCATAGACTTTTTAGGATGACTGGATGACTTTGATATTTTTTTTGATGATGGACATGATCGGGCATAAGCCCTAATTTTGTAGGACATAATTGTCCATTTTTTGTATATTTTTTAAGATGTAAATTTGATCTATATATACAATGATTTTATGCAGTGACTATCTCATATATACAATGATTATTGATGTTTTTTTATATTTAGTGTGATGAATGATTGATATGCCAATTGATTTCTTAATTAGCTAATGAATCAACAAATGCATTTTCTGATCATGGAATTTCAATGTATGTAACATAATTAAATGATCTTTGCAACAAACCCACTCTCAGAAATAAACGATATAAAAATGGATCTCTGACACGATAGATGTTATTCAACTGTGAAACCATCAGTTGCAAGTCCAAGTATACTACTAACGAACCAATACCAGGAGACATTGCCTCAGAAATTAGATTGATCACAACAATATATTCTGCAACATTGTTCGAAGCAGGACCAATACATGCATCCCTTCAGACTAACAACTGACCGGATGGATAGTAGATTACCCAAGTCACTGAAGCAATATTCCGGGTATGTTGACTAGCACCATCGGCAAAGCCAAAGTGAATCATATCATCCATAAACACCTGCCAATGCAGATAAAAAATATCAACGTCACAACATAATTGATAGACATATATGCACAAAAAATAAAATATATACAACTAAAGAAAATGCTAGGCAGAGTCCTAGGCATAATAATTCTTATGATAGAGCCCATTTATGGGCTCTGCCACCTCATTTCCATCAAAGTTAACCAAATCATAGGCTCCCTTATTAAGGAGTCTTTTGACAATGAAAGGGTCGTACGACAGGGATTTAAATTTCTGTGCCCCCAAGGCATCGTTGTCTTGATTGTAGACCAAAACGAGGTCACCTTCAGAGAAAACCCTAGGTTTACAGCCTTATCATACTGAAATTTCACTAGTTTCTTATGGGCCTCATTAATCGTAGTTGTATCTCGATGCTTCTCATCAAGAAGTTCTAGATAAACAAGGTGTTCTTTGAGACTTTAAGTGTTTGGAAGAAGCTCAAAAACTAGCTTAAGGGAAGTAATCTCACACTCAATAGGAAATATTGATTCCAAACCACAAACTAGTTGGAAAGGAGTGAAATCGGTTGCAATCTTAACTGACATCTGGCATGCCTAAAGCACAAGATAAAACATGACATGCCAATTGGACCTATCTTTATTGATTTTCCTTTGGAGGATAACCTTCAAGGATTTATTCACAGCTTCAACCTGCCCCTTGGCCTGAGGATACTATGGAGACGAGTGCTACTACCAGAAACCTAATTTAAGGGCCAATTCAGCCATCATGGAGTTCTAAAAATGACTACCATGGTCAGTGACAATATATTTGGGAATACCAAAGCGAGAAATGACTCGATTGAGCAGAAATAGGGTTGTTGTTTCACCATTTTTCGAGAAAGTAGGCATAGCCTCGGCCCACTTTCTGAAGTAGTCCACTGCTACGATAATGTACTTGTGACCCTTCGTCAAAAGAGGATTACAAGTAGTAAAATCAATTCCAGACTTAGTGAACGGACCGACAGTGATAAAAGGAAAGAGTGGAACTGGATGAGCGCACATATTTCGAGTATAAACTTGACAAGGATGACATTTATTGACCGCCTCGACAGAATCTTTGAAAATCAAGGGCCAAAAATATCTGGCACGCAAAATATTTTGAGTTGTAGCAAGCCAAGATAAATTAACACCACAAGATCCATTGTGGAAATCATTCAGCAGAACCTCAGCTTCTTCAAGAGTTAAGCAACGTCTAAGGATCGAATCGACCTCGTGACAGTACAGAGTGTCACTGATGATAAGATAACTTTTTGCCAAGTGACACAATTTTATATGCTCAGCTTTTGAAAAAGCGAGGGGAAACTTCAAAGTCTGGAGATAAACAATAATATCTCCATACCAAGGATATTGTGAAGAAATGAGGAAAACATGTTCATCAGAGAATGACTCCTCACAAATAATCTCATATCCAAAAGGAAGCTCAGAGATCAACTCCGTAAATACCAATGATTTCTTGGATTTGGCAGATAGGAATTAGAGATCGAATTCTTGTAAAATGACAATCCATCTAGTGTATTTTACCCCAATCACTTGCCTACTGAGAACAAATTGAAATAGATTGAGAGCTTCTAGAACATAAGTTTTGCGAAGGAGAATGTAATTCCTAAGTCGTTGGACAGCATGGACAGCTACCAAAGCTAACTTCTCAATGGGAGAATGTCACAATTCAGGACTTACCAAGCCTTGGCTTAGATAATAAATAACATGCTCACAAAGAGCATCATCCTCCTGAAGTAGAACCATAGCTATAGTAGATTCTATTATGGCGAGATACAAAAGGAAGTCTCTGCTATAATCAGGTGGACTCAATAAAGGAGCAGAGGTCAATGCATTTTTCAAAGCATCGAATGAGCGTTGAGAAAATTCATCCCATAGGAATGGAATTCCCTTCTTCAACAATCGCATAAACCCTTTCGTAACCTCAATATAGTTAACGATGAATATCCTCAAGAAATTGGCTTTTCCTTGAATACTTTGAAGTTGACAAATAGAAGACAGGGGAGGAAACTGAATTATTTCCTCAATCTTGAAGGGATCTACCCGAATCCATTCAGTAGACACTATGAATCCCAACGACCGACCAGATGTGATGGAGAAAATGCACTTATTTGGATTCAACCAGATTTTGTAATGACAACACCTTTAAAAAATCTATCGAAGATAAGAAGTATGATCAATTATCTTTCAAGAACGAGTAGCTAAATCATCCAAATAAAATTTGATGATATGATTGATATCGTGGAAAGCATAAGACATGGCCTGCTGGAAAGTAGCTCCAACATTTTTAAGACCAAAAGGGATCTTCCTCTATGAAAACATACCCCAGGGGAGAATAAAAGCATTCTTGTGCTGATCTTCAAGACAGATGGTAATATGATTATATCCTGAGAAACCGTCCATGAAGGAGAAAATCTCATTCCCTACACACTCATCAATAATATGATCAAAAAATGGTGTGCGGTAATTATCTTTTGGAAATTCCTTATTCAAATCTCTAAAGTAAATGCAGACACATATTTTTCATTTCTTCCTGTCCATAGGCATTGGATTCAAAACCATTCAGTCAAAGGAACGGGGTATAAAAAACACACCTTAAGCAGCTTCTCAACCTTGGACCTGATAGCTGCAACTTTCCTAGGGTTGACAGGATGAAGCTTCTATCGTATAGGCTTAGCATTCTTGTAAGTCTTGATCTCATGCTAGACAATAGATGGATCAATTCCAATCATTTCCTCATAAGACCAATCGAACACATCTCGAAATTATTTAAAGAGATTGGTATAAATGTGAATCTCTGCAGAGGAGCATTCAACTCTGAAGAAAACATTCTCTATAACATTAGGATTCCTGGAAATGTTCACCGGGATCGTTTCCGAAATGACAACCATATTGCCTTTGGAAAAAAATTGTGCTGGAGCCAAAGGGATCATGATCGGGTGAACAAGACTAGTAGACATAAGGCTAGACAATCTTGACTCAACCTCATATAAATCAGGTAGAAAATATGACCGATTATGCAAATAATCCCATGGTATTTCCACACCAGTCATTGGCTCTAGGATTACCTCCTTAGATGGTAGAACAGTATCGAGGAAATCCTGAGCATAAGATGAGTTAAGTGTCCAAGCCGGAGCCACAACTCCATCCAAATCCTTTGTTGAAAGAGAAACTGGATCAGAATATGCAGAATCAACAATAGACTGATCATCAATCTCTGCTGCAGATATAGGGTATGCCATTCCATCCACTTGACCTTCTTCTAATGTGGTAGTAGGAGAAGGTAAGGTCCAAGGGTCCAAAAAATAATGAGTTCGAAAGAAATCTCTTCAAGTAGGAGCCCTGGAGGATTAAATATCATTGGTATGAACATAAGGAGGTGGAAGATCAAAGGTACCCACCAATGAGGTATACACTTTGACTCCTAGATTCTCCACAGGTTGCTTGGCATCATTCACTAATGGAACAATAGAGTAAGAAGATATCTATCGGAGAGTAGTCCATCTAATCTACACTGACAATCCTCCCTTCATGGGGAAAATGGAGGATGTGAAATAATGATGAAGCAATTGCATCCATATCATAAATTGAATTTTGCCCCAATAGAGTTTGTAGTCCAAATTGGCATCAACTATCTTGACTTCAATATTGACAAATTTACCCCCAACAAAGATGGGAAAACTGGAACAATTCCATGTGGCCTGTGAGAATTACCATCAAATGCAGTGAGGAGAGTAGGTGAAGGAACGAGTTGATGAGATCCAATTTCTTTCCAACATGGGATAGACATCAAACATGTGGAAGCACCTTCATCCACTACCATTCAAAAAATATTGATTTTCCGATACGTAGATTTGATCTGAAAATCCATGTGATGAGGGAGTCTCTTCTTAAGATTTGACATATCGAATGTGATCATAAGAGAGTTCTTTGGATCTCTCACCCCGATCATAGTGAGCAGTTTACTCCTTTGTGTCGGGCACAACTAGAGTACCTCCAACACAGACATAGCACAAGGACTCTGAGCTAGATCTTCTACAATGGAGTAGTTCTGGGTTGCCTTGGCATTAGGGCTTATTGTCGAATGTTTAGCAAAACCTTTTGACATGCGAGGTATAGACTCAGCTATGGGCCTCTCAATATGGAATGGCTCGGAAGTATCAAGAGCAGCCTTAGCATTTGAAGACCCAAATTCACCAGAATCACGTGATCTCATGGTGACATCAACGTGATCACTCACCATATATACATTTGAATAATTTTCCCCTTCCAAGTTGCCCCCTATGGGAGCTCCAGTATTTGCATTCGCGTAAGCAAGCATTTGTTGCCCTTGGGGAAAAGGGTTAGTCAGGTCAGCCTGGGAACTAAAGGAACCCTCCTCAGCTAACAAGCACTGAACATCCTGAATATTAGGGCAAAGATGAGTGAGATGGTATCTAGTGCATAACTTGCATGGAAACTTGAATTTATTCTTCGGCTCTCTCTTACCCTATCCAACATTATTGTTGGATTTTTTTGCATTACCCTTCCCAGCCTTATCTTTCTTTTTGTTATTTCATCCCTTCTTCTTCACATCGAATTTTTTATTTCCTTTGGGGTTAGAATATTGAACAACATTAATCATTAAGGGCTGGGAAGGAGTAGACACTGACGTTGTATCATGAATAGAAGGAGTAGATAATAGAGACAACTGTTGCAATTGATTCAAAAGGTTAGTCGTGCTACTATCGATCGAAATGATAAGACCGTCAACATGAGGGCTTGGCTTTGGTTTGGCTAAATCTATTTTGGAATGAGGACAATCATGCAAGATCTTATTAAGGATCCCAGACTGAGAATAGATCAGTTCCAACTATTGGGCTCTAAATATAGCTTGATCCTCAATGAATACCCCAGAAAGAGATACATCCTTCGAGATTTATGGCTGTAAAGATTTGAGGAACCATTCGAGAAGGAATTCATTGGGAATATAGGCGTTAATTAGCCTCTTTCTTCTCCTCCATTCATGAATATGGTCAGAAATTTGTGTTGCCTTATATTGTTGAAAATTGGCTAGAAGCTCAGTCCCAGCATCATAACGAACAAGAAATTGAAAATGGTTCAAAAATATGGTAGCCAACTCACCAAATGAAGCAAAAGTGTCCCCAGTAAGCTCAATGTACCATTTAGTAGCGTTTCTAGTTAGGGTGCGCTGAAATAACCTCAACCTAATTGAATCATCAACGAACGAGTTCAATGAACACCATAAATGGAAAGTGGTAACATGGTCGGCTGGATCTTCACCAGTATTGCCTTCAAATTTCGATATATCTTATGGAATTTTAGTAGGGAATGGATACCAACCTAAATATACCAGATAGGATCATTAGCAAAATTTGATAGATCTGGAAAATTTAAGGTTTCTAGGAATGGTAAGCACTAAGGAGCCTGAGAATTCCATCCACCAACGGAAGGATTCCAAACATTATGAAAATAATAACCTAGATTTAAGAAGGCACAAGGTTGTCACAGATTGTTCATAGAAAAATTTGAACCATAAGAAAAACCTTGTGGTCTTAAATAATTTGGAGTAGGACCCCCTCCCACCATAAGGTTACCATAAATAGCAATATTCCCCCCAATCGAAGTTTTAAATGAATATGAAACCCCTTGGTAAGAGTTCCATGCATTAGCGAATAGAGAGAAACACTAAGAAGCACCTACGGAGGAGAAAGGAACATTCCCCTGCTAACCATACATAAACTGATTCCCAGTTCCCAACCCAGTGAAAGCAGGGTTCCAGCCTTGAAAAGCATTAGAGCTTTGGCCTCCTAGAAAATGATTAAAACCTTGACCTTGAGTGGATAAAGGAAAAGAACCTAAAGAAGGGTTTGAATGAAGGATGTGTCTACTTACGAAGGGGAAAACCTGAAAAGAAGTTGATCCAATAGCCATAGAAGACATGGGCATGGAGACAATATATGCAGCAGTGAGAGAAACTAAAATAATTGCACTAGAAGGCATCCCAAATGGAAAGGGACAAGTATGGGAAGAAAAATCTTGGTTGCCTCAACTCATAGACAGAATGGAGGTAGAGCCAAAAATTGCAGTACTGGGAGTGGTGGTCAAAATATCAATGGTACCTCCTCCCTCAACAGAAAGAGGAGTATGCACACTCGAAGTACTCATAGCCGATGTTGTGTTCCCAACTATACTCATCGAAAGAAAGTAAGGAGAAATATGATGGCTAGTCGGTCTATGAGATGGAGGCCCAACGTACAATAGAACATCTGGAGAACTAGCACTAAGGCAAGAGGAAGGAGTAATTGGAGGTTTAGGAATTTCTTCAACCTCAACTTCTTCTGCTCAAAAAAGGACCCGAGAAATGAGTGGAGTACTCCTCTCTAAATCACGACTAGCACTAGGACTACCCTCATAAATAATAGCCCTGAGCAAAGGATCATTCTCCGATGCGTTTGAAACTACTGGTTGGAAATCACCAACATAATTGCTCCTATGCCTTCTTGAAGAAGGCTCAACACTCACAGGAGAAAGCCCATGAAGCCTCTTCGATCGACGAACTGATCGGTCATCCACTGTTAATAATTATGAGATTTTATGTAGACTCAAAAAATTACAAATCTATGGCAATCTAGGAGCAAGGGGAACTCTCTATGAAAATGTCCCTAAGATTTAGCAATCAAGCAGCTCTCAAGTATTTCCACTCCAGGTATTAGGATTGGACACCAAAATACAAGAAATTGAAAATAAGGACCTTCCGAGAATATTCTGGGGTAATTGCGCCCCAGGCCTACTAGCGAAGGTAACAGAAATAGTTACACTGACCTCCTAACAAAAGTCTTTGTCGGTGCAAGTACCCAAGCCTCACAAGGGAACCCTCTAGAGGTACTAATGAGAGTGATCTAATGTCTGCCTCAGGTACCATTGGTATTCCCCTTCCGCAGTCACTTATGTGATACCTAGGAATAGCAACTATGGACACCAATTCGTATCGGCAGCCGGGCAGAATGGTCTTTGGTCAGGATCCAGCAAATAGGAAAGGGAGTATCTCTCTTCTCTGCCTTCACTTGCCCTCGCGCTTAAATCTCCGGGGGAGAGCTTTCCTGATCCACTTAACGAGGTTGGATTTCACTCATTAATCAACTTCTATGTTTAAAATTCTGAGTGGCCTTGGAGATTTAACTCTCCACCCACCTATTCCAAGGCCATACTCACCTAGACTATTTGGTGTATATTAATGGCAACTCAAAAATTCTAGTTCATTTTAAATTATGAACTTTATTTTAATGGTTGTTTTTTTTAAAGTCAGGGGTAAGCGGGGAATGAAACTTGTGATGTTTTAACGCAAAAGAGAAATCAATAGAAACCTGCTACATGCGTATGCAACTTTTTCTTCGATGAAATATATTTCTACTCAGGTTCTATGAAACAACTAATAAAAGAAAAAAAAAATCTTTTCAAGATCACGCTCACACACTCAAAAAATATTAAAAAACTAAATATGCTTAACAGTGCAACTACACTAATGCAAAACTACCAATGCCAAATGCAAATTCTAGGACTACTTAAAAAGGGAAGCAAATGATTTTCTCAACAAGATAGGTCTGATCACTTTGACCCAAAATCAAAGACAAGCCTAAAACAAGGACTGCCTTGGACACAAATTCCAAAAACAACTTGATACAACAGACAAGCTCACTCAAGAACTTATCTCAAAATCAAGCAATCCGAACCAAAATGACAAACTGCAAAATTGCTCCAAAAATGATGAAAACCATGAAACAAAAACCGAACGAAAAAGCAAAGGAAAACACCCATGTTTTTTTAGTCTTTTACTTTTTAAGGAAGCAACAAAATATCTTTTAGGAAAGCACAAACTACCAAATACTCCAAATCATCAAATTGAACAAACAAGAGACCTCAAATTCCTTAAGCCAACCATGTCACTTTCATGACGGGACTTGATAAATGGAATGAAGTAACCAACTCAAGAAAATGATTTGAAGTAGAAGTATAAAACTCCAGCAATCATAGAAACTTCATGAAACCAAGAAGTCAACTTCAATATTTTCCAGAAAATCTCATCTCAAGAATCCAAGAAAACCAAACAAGCCAACAAGCCAAAAACAAAAAAGTGAAGCAATGACAAGGCCAAGCATGAGAAAGCTGAGACAAAATCACTGTTTTGAAATGTCATAACAGCCAATAACCTCATAAATAAGTCCCGGTGAAAAATCCAAAACTGAAACTTCACCAAGTAAGGCAAACCCTAGGTTGACTA
This sequence comes from Pinus albicaulis, assembly GCA_034641835.2. Lineage (NCBI taxonomy): Eukaryota > Viridiplantae > Streptophyta > Pinopsida > Pinales > Pinaceae > Pinus > Pinus albicaulis. The sequence continues at coordinate 259,750,663 of CM076571.1, forward strand.
GGTTTTCAAGGAAGAAAGAGAGAAACTGATACACATCAGATAGAAACACTATCCAGACACATCTGAGGTTCTACAACAGTGGCCAAGAATAGAAAAAAATACCTTACAGGACTTCAAAAATCAAATTTTCATTTGAAACTGACCATACACAGATTGGTAGTGTACAACCAGCATGCATACACGACTGTGTCTAAGGAAACTCGCATATACGAGTGTTTCTTTGGACCGGAATGAGTGTATACGTGACTATGTGTACTAGAAGTTATGTATAAAATAGGCAGCAAGGAAAAAATAAAAAATACAAGCCGGATCGAGAAGATCAGGGCTTTTTCTTGGATGGATAAAGAACCAATAAGATTGGAAAAGTGATGAGATTAGTTAGGGAACCCAATTCTAGAGAAAACAACCCGAACTAGGAATTACATGGATGTAATCCCCAGCGGAATCACCAATTTTGTTGCGGGTGAAACTTTCCTAAGGTCTGGGTTGAGGGACCTAACGGAGCAGGAGGCATACAACAACAAGAAGCAATCAAACTAAAGGTCCTAATGCTTATACTAGTAAACTTGGGAGAGATGACCTTCCCCGTATGTCCTACGTTTGAGGTTGTTCCCGTAGAGTTCAAAACCTCTACTTCTCCACATGCTTCAAGACCTACAAGTCACTCAATAAAAATCACTTAGACTAGTTGTACAACATATATATCCTAAATTTCAATGGTTAGATCATATAAGCTTATAGAAGATAACATGAAATTAACAATTACTGCATAATTAACATGTATAAAAAGAATAAAATATCATGACATCAGGAATAGGATAGATCTGATTTATTGACATATGTAAGAGATGTGGAGAAATATCACTTGAAATCAGCCACGGCTCCAATCGAAACCGTCCTCTGGATCCATCCATCCCAAGCCTCAACAATCTTCTTCCATGAAGATGTACAAGGATGTCACATAAGCGAGGTGAACATCTCAATGAAGGAAAAAAGGGTTTCCTGAACCTCGGAAGTGCAGGAGGCACATGGATAATCAGAACTGATCTAGTCTAAACAGGCTATAGTATCAATACCTCTCTCTCTCCTCCTTTAGGCCTTCCCCACTAGGTGTATTTATACTTCCTCAAAATAGTTTTTTCAGTTGGGAAATAGTTTGGTCACAAGCTCCTTTATATGGGCTTCCTGTGTAATCTGTAAACCCTGCCCAAATAATAGGAGTTTTATATTTTTTTAATATTTTAAATTATATATGCTGGTCAGATATGATTCGACCCACGACTACACGTGTTTATGACAGGTCAGAGTCACGTATGGAATTCAAAATATTGTTTTTTAATAAAATGACCAAGTCTGAATGCAAAGGGTTGCCCAAGGCCAATACATAGATCATCAACTATATAGAGGTGATAAATGCTGCTATAACAAATAGGGAGGGATTACATAGAGAGGATTTGTGAATTTTAATAGCACACGGGCGACATGCCTTACTTCTTTGCACTTGCGTTAATTTTCTATTCAAATAAAGAGAGCAGAGCGACCTCACCTTCCAACTAGATTTTCTCCCGAAAGGGTTCTCAAGCTTTATATTTTGTGTCAAATGTGTTTGTGATTTTTTTATTTTATTGTTCTCTATTTTCTACATAAATTTCAATTTGCATGCATTTGCAATAAACATTGTTCTAGAAATCTTGATATCTAAAGAGGAATATGTTAGCCACCTATAATATTTTTTCAAAGCAAACAGGTGGCTTAATAGGTTTCTGAGCCTTCAAGAGAAAAATTTTCTTAGAAAATGTTTCATTCTTGGAGCCTCCATGTGTTTTCTATCCTTCAAAGAATCTTCACTTCTGTTTCCATTAATGGGTCCTACTGTTTTGTGGAAGAAACTGTCTTCAAAGGGCCTCCATTTTCTCCTTTTCACCCCCACAAAATCACCACTTTTCACCCATATTCCCTTCTCAAAACCCCTCTAAAATCCTTCATTTTAACCTCTAAATATCAATAAATTCCCTTTTAAACCACATATTTCCCTTTATTTGGTTTAAAAACCCCTTCGTTTTCCTATCGGAACCCCTCATTTGGCTTAAAAATCCCTTTTTTTGGGCCGAAAACACCCCTTTCTGCATTATAAAGTTTCTTAGCCCCCGAGGGCTTATAGCTTTAGCCCCTTTCTTCATATATCCGTGGCCTCGCAATTAGGCACTTAAAGGCCAAAGAAACCCCCAAGATCCCTTCAAAAAGCCTATAAAAACATTTCTCCTCTCCATTAAAGTTTTAAGCCCCCGAGGGCTTATTTCCTTTAGCCCTCCTCCATGCGACTTGAAGCTTTGTATTTTGGCGCTAAAGGCCCTAAAAAACTTCCATGAACCCTTTTTCCCTTTGTTTTTATCATTTCCCGATGTTTTGATTGGAGTTAACATGAACCTTCGAGATCCACAGATCAACGGTCTTCGAGCAATCATCCTTTCCTCTATTTCACCTACTTCCCCGACATTAAGTTTTTAAACGAATCTGGACCGTTGAATCCACAAGAACCAACGGCCCAAATTTCATCGCACTCCGCCCATCCATCTAAATTTTCTCTCCCTTTTGAAACACTTCCGCTCCATCTCTTAACCTCGACCGTTCATCCGAAAGATCTGACGGTCAGGATTTAACCCGATAGCTTGATGCCCCTCCTCTGTGCGCCAAGCCGTCACACGTCACCAACGTTCCCACCACCTTCTGCCCATGCATCTTACCTCCCATCACACGCAATCTACACCTTCTGATCAACGCATCATGATCTGACAGCTGAGGCTCTGTTTTGCATAATTTTTGCACCCATGGTTTAAAGTTTAAAAAAATGCGAAATTGGCGGTTTTAGATTTCCACGTGTCAAGCGCTGAGTGGAATTGTGTTTTTTTGGGCATTTCCACTTTCCCCCTTTTTGTTGCATGAAAACCACTCTATTTTTTCACCTTACCACCCTCCGCAATTTGATTTTGGGTTTAATCATAGCTGTTGATTGATCTGATCTAACGACCCTAATCTAATCTCGGCTCCATCCATTTTTCATCCATCTGACCTTCTAAACGACTCCATCCGCAGATATCCGCCATCAATTATTCTGATCGAACGGTCCACATTTAATCTCGACCTTGTTCACTTAATCTTTCATCCATCCTCCAAACAAGCTCATCGACAGATCTCAACCGTAGATCACCGTTGATTGATCTACTCCAACGGTCTACAACTCACCTCACACTCAACCTTCACTTGCAACCATTTTCACCTTCCGCCATTTTTTTCACCCATTTTCCACTGCAAATCACAATCCTTCCTTGCTTCTCCTCTGCCCCCAAAGCCTTTGCAAGCAGTCTAACTGAGCCCACATGGATTTCATAACGTGTTGTTCGTTTTTTGCAAGTTTCAAAGCATGACGAAATCACACTATTTTCACAGTCACAGTCATGGTGAAAGACCATCACAGATGCTGAAAAACACATGGAAAGGCACCACTAAGGAGGTTTAAAAACATGTTTCATTAAATATCATGGCTATTAACCTGACATAAACCCTCTGGCACCTTTGTAGCCTGTATATTTATTCAAACAGGTCAACAAACATTTAAAAGTGTATCAGAAGAGATTAGAGGGTTAAAAAGCATGATATAGAAGACTAAGAGGCCTAATCCATAGTTACAGATCCAAAGGACATAGATGCAGACCCGAAGATGATCAAGGAGGCCTAATGAGGCCTAAAGCACATAAAAAAGTCATATCAGTGTTTCAAAGAAGTTATATCAGTGATTTAGTACCGGCAGAACATTCCTTCAACTGAAAAAAGGACCAAATCACTACTACCCATTCTCTATTCTTCATTGAGCTCCAGAGTAGTTATTATTCTGACAGAAAGCTCCTAAAACTGTCAGTGCATTAGTTACAAATCATGGAAGACCTAAAAGGCAAATCTTCATCCTTTCTTGTCTCATAGTACAATCAGAGTACTACAGCCAGAAACTACTTCATGGAACATACCCTCAGAGTTATTATCAAACTGATGAAGACCCCTAATTCATCCAAAGAGTACTGAAGTTAATGTAAAGATATTAAAACAGAATGGGCTTCAAAAGCACTTCTCCTTCTATTTTATTGAATCATTTAAGTTCTATCTGCCACTACTATCACTGTTTCACCTATAAGAACTCATGAGAAATACATTGTAAATGTTGGTTGGATATTGTAAAAACACTGATTGTAAGTTGTTTTAATGAGTTAGATTTCTGTGGGTAGTAGTTGTAAATAGGATGGGAGATGATTTATGGATGATATCAATCTATTGGACAAGGATGTATGTGACTGGTTTTGCTCTTCTAATATGACAAACATGTTCATTGGATCCTGATCTAAATCAGTGGTGATGTGTCCCTTCTTTGTTATTGTTTTCCCTCTGTTTTACATCATGTTTCATTTTCTCTGATAAGAAAACAGTAAGTTTAGCTTAGGATATACTGCTGCAAGTACCCTAATGCTCACTGCATTTTCTTATTTTTATGTTTTCTGCTATTTGTGTATCTAAGAACAAATTCAACATAATTTAACCAGTATAGAAGTTGGTTTGTCCATGCTTACTGATGTATAAATTTAGAGTTTGTTTCTTGGATGTTCTTACTTGGTTTCAACTGAAAGAATTAGGAAACAGGGAGATTTAGAGTAAGCCCTGTCCCCTAGGTTCCTTTTCCAATAGTTAGCCTTTCTAAGATCCCTTTGAGTTGAATGTTAAAGCAAAGAAGGTTAAACGTATTTCTCTGATCTTAGGTTTCATTCAGTGTTAAACTTAAATGTTTTCTATTGTCTGAAAGTAGTCAGGAGGACTGTTGGATTGTTGTCTTCGGAGTTAGCCTCATTATGATTTTAGATCATAGAGGTTAAGGCATGCCCTATCTCTAGATTTGCTCCGAAGTGGTCACCTTGGAAGGTTTTCCTTATCATTCCCATTCATTTCCTTATTGTTTCATCCCACACTATCATCTTAAGAGATCCTCTGTTTTAGATGACTAGCCCTTTGAAATCCTTGGATATTTGAATTGTAAGTAAACCCTTTTATGACCCCATTGCCCAATGGACTTGTGTTCTCTTTGAATTATCTACCCATTTTCAAAAAATCCTTCTCTACTCATTCCTTTACATTCATTTAAACATTTTTTTATGTTTCCCAACCAAACAAACAAAATAAATCATAAACCCTTGTTCTCCATAACTAGCCTAATACCTTAATTTGAACTTCAAAGATATATTATTCTTTGCTTTTATAGAGAGATCCCTCTCTAGATCCAGGAGGGATAGATCATGAGATCCCAAAGTGCTTTGATGTTGTCTTGTCATTTGGTATTGCCAAATCTGCCAAATCACAGGAACCACAACATAATGACAACTCCACTAGGGAATTTGAGTTAAAACACTCCTTGAAACATCTCTAAGAACTCAAAGAAGACCAAATTAGCCTCGGTTTGGTATAGATTTATGATGGTGGACAGCAGCCTGCTTCAAAATATTTTTAAACGTTCCACCTGGCGACTCCACTGGTGATCAGTAGGCCTGCTGATTATCTCTATTTTCTCAAGACTCCACTGGGAGACCAGTTTCATCACAACATCATCCATACTAAAGGAAACACATAGTATTAAGATTTTTCGTTTAAGGATAATCTGCCTCTTAAATATTGTTATACTTAACATACTGGCTTCAAGAACAATCCATACCAGAGCTTATCCTGATTCAATTCCTCCTGAAATAGTTGACAATCCAGAGAGCATTCTTAGGAAGTCTCCCACATCTAGGGATCCAAATTTTGTCAGACCCATTCATAGAGCTAACTCAACACCTGAAAACCTTGCAGCTCTATTAGATACTCAAGTTGACTTAGATTTACCAAGTAATTTACCAAGAAGTAATTCATTCAGTGGCATAGATCAGACAGACTTTGAGCCTCCAAGTTCACCACCACATAGTGCTCAACCTATTAGTGACAGAGAAACCCCTCCATCAACACCTCCTGACATCCACTTCATTCATAACTTGGGTCTTTCTCACCCTAAGTCTGCTCGATAGTCTGTTGTTGGTCTAGTAATTTCTATCATCCACATACCTGTTATCCAAGTCACTCCTTTCCCCCCACAAAACACTATCAGGGTAGCATGGTATGCTCCCCTAGTATTACCACAGCCTCTGGCTCCTTTACCCAATGACTATCAGTCTAAAATTCCCCATTTCACTGGAGAAGGATATACCATAGCTCAACAACATGTAACTAGGATGGAAGATGCCTTTTATTATATGGAAATAGAAGATGAGACCATTAAGATGAGAATCTTTGCTCAAATTTTAGGAGGAGAAGTAAAAAAGTGGTTTAAGGGCTTAACTCCTAATAGCAACAATGACCTTCCCCCTTTACATCAAGCTTTCATAAACAAGAGGGAAATCAAAAGCAACCCTCTACAAATATTAGTAGATTATAAAAATCTTAAGAGAAACTAGGGGGAGAGTGTTCACGATTACTCCACCAGGTTTAACAGTGTCTACGATGCTCTTCCACCCCACATGAAACCTCCCCAAGGAATGGCCTTAGTGAAATATACTGAGGGTTTTGATGCTAACATGGCCTATCAACTAAGGGAGAGAGACTATACAACTCTAGAAGATACGCAGAAGGGAGCTGTGAGTGTAGAAGCAAACTTAATTGAAAAAAGAGCTAAGATGAGGGCTGAGAAGAAGGTAACCTATAGGGAGGACACCACAGCTTCTACATCTGATCCCAAATTTGATAATCTAGCCAATAACATGGAGAGGCTAGAAATAATGATGGAGAAGATGGTTGTTCAAGTCAATAATCAGAATAGAAACCAAACTCAAAACCAGAACCAAAAATTTAGGAGAAACACTACCCCTATTAGACAAAGGTATTCTGACCAAAAAATCATACCTCCATTCCAAGAAAATTTCCTTGATGAGGATGAGGGAATAATAGAACAATCAGAGGGAACTATTATAAACATGGTGGGAGTGGATAACCAAGATCACACCTTTTTCACAGAAGATAGCCAGACCTCATACACACATTGGGATGAGGAAGGGTTAGAATCTGAAGACTATAGGTTAGAATTCAAGAATGCCATCATGCAGGTCCAAGAACAATATGATCTCAGAAGTAAAAATAACCTAGAAACTCCCAAACCAAAAACCTCTGAAATCACCATTAAGAAATGACCTGAAAAGAATCCTAAAGAGACTGCTGAAAGAAAAAAAACAAGAACTGAGAGTTCTCGCAAAAACAAGGACAAAGACATCCAAACCATTGATAAACCAAGTCAAGAAACCAGCAGCACTAGCATTGCAGCTAATGCTCCTGAAAAAATAGTCTCAAACAATATACATAGTGAAAATCAACAAGCTGATCTTGCCAATAAAATAGTGGCCAACAAAACAAAATTAAACCTTTCAAAGAACCAACCTCCTTTCAATCTGGAAAGTGAAATTGCCAGAATCAAAATTATTGCCCCTCTTACTGAGTTGGCCACCCAAGATTCATATAAGTGTCAAATTTTGAAAGCTTTAAACTTAGGAGAAAATAGTGACTCTGTTAACTTAAATGAAGTTACCCCGGCTCTCTTGTTTGGCCCAAAAATTGAAGGGAAATTTCAGGAAGGAGTAGTGCCTCCCTTTTATGTTAGCCTAAATATCCATAAAAAAATCCTACATAATGCTATGCGTGACTCAGGGGCTTCACACAACCTCATGCCAAAAGTGATCATGGAAAAATTAGGCCTAGAGATAACCAGACCATATAAGGATTTATATTCTTTTGACTCTAGCAGAGTGAAGTGTTTAGGCCTGATCAAAGATCTCTGTGTGAATTTGACCCAAATCCTAGCCAAATGAATGGTAATGGATGTTGTAGTGGCTGATGTGCCTCCTAAGTATGGCATGTTGCTGTCAAGATCATGGGGTGCCAAGCTACAATGTACAATGCAAATGGACATGAAATATGCCACAATCCTTGTTTTCAGCTAGTCTAGAAGACTCTATAGGGAAGTCGACATGAAATTTATGGTAAGTAGCCCAGAGAAACTAGAAAATTCCCCTCTTTAATTTGTCCATACAAACCTAGAATCTTTTATCCTTTATAATGATGAGTTTACAGAAGAGCACGAGCTAGAGAATAGAAATTCAAACAAAAAAGTAGAGGCTGCAAATCTTAACATAATGGCATCTCTGGATATAGAGGAAAACAAAGGAGAAACATCTAAACAATCTGCAGAGTTAGAAAATCAAAACTAAGGCTGTAGAGAGCAAATTTCGCATTAGCCTGCTAACCTCAAGAAACAATAAGACATTAAGGGTGAAAATGATGACAAATATGCAAACAATTCTTTATGGAGAATGAGCTTTGATGGGTCTTGCACTAAAAGGAATGCAGGAGCTGGGGTATGGTTGCATAATACTGAAAACAATTATGCTGAGAGTCATGCTTTCAAGCTAAACTTTAAATGCACAAACAACATTGCAGAATATGAAGCTCTCCTCTTAAGACTGCATCTATTGAAAAAAAATAGGACCTAAGAGGATAGTTGTCCAAGGAGACTCAGAACTATTCATCAAACAAATAAATGGAGAGTACACTGCCAAACATCCTAGATTAAGGGCATATAGGAATGATGCCATGGATATTTTAAAGACATTTGTAGAGTATGAGCTTGTGTTCGTCCCTAGGAGTCAAAACATACTTGCAAATGGATTGGTTTGTGCTACTAGTTCATATCAGAGACCACTTAGTGACAAACAAATCATTGTTCAAACAAAATACAGACCAGCAGTACCAGATAATGAAAAATATTGGTAGCTCTTTAAGGGTGAAAAATAGATAGAGGATTTCCTACTTTGTAGGAATGAGTTTGAATTTCCAAATCCAAACTCTAAGTCCTATGAAATAAGTTTAGATAAAGAGCCCCCAGATGAAGAAAAACCATTCCCTACTGCAGAAATAAACATGCTGACCAGAGAATTTGAAACCCAAATAGAAGAATACATGAACACAGATAAAGAAGAAATAGAGGTACTGCAGTCCAAAGACAAAAACATACCCAGAGGACTAGCACCCCTTAAGGACCTCTTTGATTTCAATGATGTGGAAAAGAAGCCCACTATAGAACCCATTGAATCTGAAGTTGAAGAATGCAATATAGGCAGCAAAGACAAGCCTAAAATGATCAAATTATCTAAAACATTTCCAGCTCACAACAAATAGAAATACATTGATTTATTTAAAGAAATTGTTGATTTTTTTGCTTGGATATATGAAGATTTGAAAGCCTATGACACAGAGATCATCCAACATAAGATTCCATTGAAAGAAAACCAGAAACTGTTTAGGAAAAAGCTACGCAGAATAAACCCTGTACAGTTTCCCATGGTAGAAAAAGAAAATAAGAAAATGTATGAGGCTGGAATCATAGTCCCTGTGAGGTTTTCAGATTGGGTATCTAACCTTGTGGTTGTAAGGAAAAAGACAGGAGAAATAAGGTTTTGCATTGATTTTATAAACTTAAACAGAGCCTCCTTAAAAGACAATTACCCTTTACCCAAAATGGAACACATCCTACAGAGGGTAGTAGGCTCTAGGAGGATTTCTCTATTAGATTGCTTTTCATGGTATAACCAGGTCTTAGTACTCCCAGAAGATCAACTTAAAATAGCCTTCACCACTCCTTGGGGCACTTTCATGTATGTGAAAATGGCTTTTGGATTAATGAATGTTGGTGCCACCTTCCAAAGAGCCATGGACATTACATTCTGAGAGGAAATAGGACACTTCATTGTAATTTACCTTGATGACATAATAGTTTATTCCAAAATTGATGAAGAGCACCTTAAACATTTGAGAAAAGTATTTGATAAATGTAGAAGATTTGGGCTATCTTTAAATCCCAAAAAGATAGTGTTTGGTCTCCAAGAAGGTAAAATTCTTGGTCATATCATATCTAAAAAGGGGATTAAAATAGACCCAAAAAGAGTGGAGGGAATATTTCAAATTAGCCACCCAAGAAACATCAAGGAATTATAGTCCTTTATTGGGAAGATTAATTTATTGAGGAGGTTTATTCCCAACCTAGCAGAGCTCCTTAGAATCATGACAAACATGATGAAGAAAGAAGTAGGAGTTAAATGGTCTCTAGAGGCCAAAAAGTCTTTTGAATTGGTAAAACATGCGCTCACCTGAGCACTAGTTCTCATTAGCCCTGATTTTACTAAATATTTCCTTATATTCTCTTTTGCATTAGAACATACTGTGGATGTTGTCTTATTGCAGAAAAATCCATAGGGACAAGAGCAGCCAATTGCATTTTTCAGCAAGACATTAAGAGATGCACCTATGAAATATAATATCATGGAAAAATAGGCCTATGCTTTGGTAAAGGCCTTAAAGGATTTCAGAGTGTATATTTTACATTCCCATATTGTTGCCTTTGTGCCTAATATAGCGGTAAAAGACATTTTGTCACAAGATTCAGATGGTAAAAGAGGCAAGTGGATTGCTGTGATACTAGAATATGATTTGGAGATCAAATCCACTAAACTCATCAAGGGTCAAGGCTTAGCACAATTAATGGCTAAATATAACTTACAAGACCTTGACATAAACATGGTAGATTCTTTGGATGAACATGAAGGATTACCAAATCCCATTGTAGAAGAACAGTTCCAAAACTCACCTTGGTATGCTGATATCTTGTATGTGCTTGTAAATAGTAATGCTCCTCCTGATTTTTCAAAGACAAAGGCAAGGTTTTTAAAGTTGAAAGCTAGAAATTATAGCATTTTAAATGAATTTTTATATTGGAAAAATGCCAATGGTTTATTGCTTAATTTTTTTCCTGAAGTTGATGTAGATAGAATCAAGCATGAGTTCCATGAAGGAGTGTGTGGAGGCCATCTCTATTGGAAAACCATTGCTAATAAAATCCTTAGAGCTGGCTATTACTGGCCCACCCTCTTCCAATATGTCCAAAAAATGATAGTTGCCTGCCACAAATGAAAAATATTTGAGGGAAAAATAAAATGTGTTCCTTTACCTTTACAACCAATCACTATTGAAGCTCCTTTTCAACAGTGGGGCCTAAAATTCATAGGGGAAATCCATCCTACTTCATCCGCCCAACATAGATGGATACTCATGGCCACTGAATATTTCACCAAATAGATAGATTCTGTTGAAAATGCAGCAAGATGATGGAGCTTAGTGAAATGAAGTCGCCTTCACTAAGTGGGCCCGCAGGCAAATTCTGGCGCAAAATCTATTCTTAGACTATGTCTATTTTTAGACATATGGAGCATGGTCCGGGGATTGCAGTATGAGATTCTTGGAGCATTGGTCATGTTGGTAAAAATAGATGGGACTCTATTTTTTGGACCTATAGGTCGAAGTCTATTTTTAGACTGCCTCTCCTTAAAATAGGGAAGTCAAATATTATTTAGACTATAAACTTCAGTTTACTCTCTTGGAGAACTTCAGTTCGAGCCTTGGAAGTGGCTCATGCATCTGACAGAGGAATTATGCTATTCCCAAGGGTTTGATGGCATCATGCATGGTTGACTTCAGTTAGGACTTCAGTGGCAGAAGTTTGGTGGAGTTAATGAGACAGCTAGTGGAGCTGTGTTCTGTTTATTTTAGTTGAACTAGTTGAGATTAGTTTAACTAGCTAATCAATTAGTTATGAGTGGAGTGAATTAAATATTATTTAATTCATTAATTAGTAATTCATTATTCAACTCAAGAACACATCAGTTCACTACAGTGCATGATCAGTTCAGTGGAGACCAGTGAAAGAGGTAGATGAAAGGGTGGAGTTAGCTATCAGTGGCGACATCAGTTGTGCATGAGACTTGCACCACACTTGGAGGAATTGCCCATGATGATTGCACAGTCAAGCCAAGGAGATTTGAACCTTGGATCTCTATATAGACAGGCCATGATTGTGCAATAGAGGCAAGGCAATTAGCGGTGAGTTTTGAACCAGTAACCTGTTCAAAAATGAGCTAGTTTGTGTGTAACTTCATGAGAAAGTACTGAGTACTTGTGAGGAGTATTGTACTGAGTTTGTTACATGATTTCTCCATTATAATATACACAATAGCTGTGGGGTTTTCAGCTATAAGCTTTCCCCATACATACCGTGTTAATGTGTATGATGATTTGATGTGTTATCGCTTGATTTTATTTCCGCATGTTTGATGATCTGAGTGGAAGAGATTATGTGTTGCATATAAATTCGAATTGTATGTGATCAGGATAGTCTCGGTGGATAATTAATCATTATTCAACAAATTTCTACATGGTATCGGAGCTATTGAAGCAAAGATTGATCATCACAGTGATTACAAACTTATTTCGGTAGACAGAGTCTGCATGCGGGCCAGGTAGCCTCCGGATTCATCTTTCTTCAGAAAGTGAAAGGTCTGGTAAATGCCCCTTGCAGTCAATCTCTGTGCTAGAAATAAATTTTTCTCACAGATCTAGAGCGGTTGAGCTTTGAGGTGGAATTCGAAATTTTGCAGCAGTTTTGTTTTCTTGGTGCCGGTGTTGAAAATGTCTTTCAACGGTTTGTGACTCGAATATGCTCTTGAAGGCAGTTCGAATTATGTTGCATGGAAGGATCGCATGGAGGCAGTATTAGAAGATAATGGTCCGAAGGAGTTCATAGATACGGATGTTCAAAAGCCCACTGATCCTGCTGAAGTCGAAGTATGGCAAAAGAAGATGGCGAAATGTCGAAGGATCCTGTTGGAGGGCGTCAAGGATCATATTGTATCCAGCCTGCATGGAAAGGCTTCTCCATTTCTAATGTGGAAAGCTTTGACGGATCTATTCCAGAGTAAGAGTGACCAAAGGAAGCTGGCACTCAAAGATAAGCTCAAGAACATCAAGATGGAGAAAGGCGACAGTATCGCCAAATACCTCACGAAGTTCACTCAGTGCAGAGATGAGCTGGGAAGTGTGGGGGTGACTGTCGAAGACGAGGACATGGTCGACCTGGCTCTCCTTGGTCTTCCGAAGGCTTGGCACCCATATCAAGATAGTGTCAATGGTCGGGAGAAGCTGCCGGGATGGGAGCGCCTTTGGGCGGATCTCATGCAGGAGGAGATAAGGAGGACTACTCGGGATGGATCTTCATCAAAGGGAGCTGATGAAGAAAACTGCGCTTTGATGGCCAAAGCAAAGAAGGGGAAGGGTAAGAAAACTTCTCATTCCAGTGCAAAGGGAAAGAAGCAGGATATGGCGAAATTGAAGTGCTTTCACTGCCATGATCACGGACATTATGCTACCAATTTTCCAAAGAAGAAGAAGAAGAAGCAAGCGGGAAGATCCGAAGATGGAGAAGCTTTGGCTTCACAGTTTGAGCTTGAATTTTCACTGATCGCATACTTGGTTTCAAGTGTGCTAGGATCGGTATGGTTCTTGGACAGCGGTGCGTCATTTCATATGACGGGAGATCAGGATTTGTTCTCAGATCTGGAGGACAAAGATCTGGGTGTGCACATCGAGATGGGCGATGATGGTAGATACAGTGCGACTGGTATCGGTACCATATCCTTTCAGAGGGAGTCTGGTAAACCCTTTGTGTTAAAGGATGTCATGCATGTACCTGGATTGAAGAAGAACTTGATCTCTGTGGCGATGTTGGAGGATAAGGGGTATGATGTGGTCTTCAGCGAAGGAAAAGCCTTCCTACGCAGTAAGACTACTGGAGAGACCCGGAAGATAGGGGTTCAAACCAAGAACCTTTATCAGTTGCAGGTAGATGGCTGCGCAGCTATGGCATGCAAGGTGGGAGAAGTGGTGAGCCGGGATGATGAGGGCGAACTGTGGCACAGGATATTGGGCCACCTTCACCATGGAGCTTTGAAGATTCTGCAGCAGATTTCTACTGGGCTTCCTAAGGGCACTCTTGCGCAGTCAGATCAGTGCAAGGGGTGTACCTTGGGGAAGTATGTGAAAGCCACCTTTCACGAGAAGGATAGCCGCGCCACGACGATCCTTGAGAGAGTTCACACAGACGTGTGTGGTCCTTTCTCAGTTGCTTCGACAGCAAAGCACAGGTATTATGTGATCTTTGTTGATGATTTCTCTCGAAAGTGCTGGATCTTCTTCATGCAGAAGAAGAGCGATACATTCGCGAAGTTCTATGAGTTTAAAGCACGGGTCGAGAAGGAGTCGGGGAAGAAGGTGATTGCTCTAAGGAGTGATAACGGTGGTGAATTCATCTCGGCTGAATTCAAGGAGTTCTGCAGCGCAGAAGGGATTCGGAGAGAGCTCATCGCACCCCATAACCCACCGCAGAACGGGGTGGCTGAGCGGAAGAACAGAACGATCGTGGGTGCTGCACGGGCGATGTTGCATGATCAGGGCCTACCCCTTCACTTGTGGGCTGAGGCATGCAATACAGCAGTGTATGTGCAGAACCGTTGTCCTCACAAGGTTCTTGGCACGAGTACACCAGAGGAGGCTTATTCTGGCAAGAGGCCTGATATTTCCCATTTGCGGATTTTCGGATCTCCTGTCTACATGCATGTGACGAAGGATGCAAGAAGGAAGCTGGATCCAACTGCTGAAGTTGGAATATTTGTGGGGTACACTGATACACCTCATAATTATCGAGTGTATGTGCCAGACAGTCGCAAGACTGTTGTGCGACGGGATATAAAATTTCAGGAGGAGAAAGCCATGCAGTGTTCGCTTGAGAGGGAGCTACACTTGCATGCAGATGAGGAGCTGTTAGTTCCTAAGGAGGAGCTTCCGGATGTGGATCAGCCACAAGAGGAAGTTCAGGAGGTGGAAGAAACCACCCATGCAGCGCCAACCATCAGAGGGCGGATGCGCACTACAGAAGCTGAGCGACTGGCTCGGGATGCAGAGAAGGTTGTAGGACCACCTACAGCACAGCGCAGACAGAGACAGTCACCGGATCGGTACACTAGATACATGGCTCTTGTGAGTCAATGTGTTGTAACGGAGCCATCCTCTTTTGAGGAAGCTGTGGAGGAACCTGCATGGGTTGATGCCATGATCGAAGAATATGATTCGATCATCAGGAACAGTGCATGGGAGATTGTCCCAAGACCGGTTGGGAAATCAGTTGTAGGTTCGCGATGGATCTACAAGGTGAAGCAGGCGGCTGACGGGAGTGTGGAAAAGTACAAGGCGAGATTTGTCGCCCGTGGCTTCTCACAGATCGAGGGGATTGACTATGAGGAGAATTTTGCACCTGTCGCAAGGTACTCTTCCATACGGACGATCCTTGCTCTCTCAGCGCAGATGGGGTGGCACATTCATCAGATGGATGTGAAGACTGCGTTCCTCAATGGAGTTAATGAGGAAGAGGTGTACATAGAGCAGCCTGAAGGTTTTGAGATCTTCAGCAGTGAGTCGCATGTGTGCCGACTCAAGAGAGCACTGTACGGGCTGAAGCAAGCACCTCGTGCTTGGTACACTCGGATAGACAGCTACTTCACCGGGCTTGGATTCTCGAAGAGTGAGGCGGATCCAAACCTGTACCAGATTGTGGTGGAGGGGAAGCTGTTGATCATCGTACTGTATGTAGATGATCTGATTTTGACTGGCGATGAGCAGTTGATACTTTCATGCAAGGAGTATCTTGCACGAGAGTTCGAGATGAAGGACTTGGCATCCTTCATTATTTCCTGGGATTGGAGATTTGGCAGCGCAGCGGAGGACTGTTTGTTTCTCAGGGCAAGTATGCCCCGGAGATTCTAGAGAGGTTCAACACATGGCCGCAAGCTCCGTTGCCTCTTTCCGGTGGTTGGAGGAAGGAGGATGCCATTTCAATGGAGGTAGGGATGCCACCGTCTACCCAGACAGCTGGTGTAAATGCTTATGCACCGGTAAATTCACTAATTCGACATATGCTATGCGCTAACCGAAATGCGCAAGCTACAAGGTTTGGCCAAGCTCTTTTGGAAGGCAGGCAAGCATGTATTGCGCTATATTAGAGGCACATCGAGATATGGTCTATGGTACAGACAGGAGGATGGAGCGAAGCTTTCTGGCTTCACTGATGCAGATTGGGCAGGGAGTCCAACGGACCGAAAGAGCACATCTGGAGGAGTTTTCAGCATTGGGTCGACAGCAGTTTCCTGGTACAGCAGGAAGCAGAGATCCGTGGCACTCAGTTCAGCAGAGGTCGAGTACATGGCAGCTAGCTTGGCTGCATGCGAGGCTATTTGGATGAGGAAGATCCTCGCAGGTTTGTTCAGGTTGCATTTGGAGCCTACAGTGATCTACTGTGATAACCAGAGTTGCATTAAACTCTCGGCTAATCCAGTATCTCATGATAGGTCCAAACACATCGACATCAGGTACCATCATATCAGAGATTGTGTTCAGCGGAGAATCATGATGCTTTCATATGTTCCCACGGAGGATCAGGATGCCGACATCCCGACGAAGGCGCTCACCAGGAGCAAGTTCGAATTCCACAGAGGTAGGATAGGGGTTGCAGATAATCCATATCTTACTGAGAGAGAGTGTTGAAAATGCAGCAAGATGATGGAGCTTAGTGAAATGAAGTCGCCTTCACTAAGTGGGCCCGCAGGCAAATTCTGGCGCAAAATCTATTCTTAGACTATGTCTATTTTTAGACATATGGAGAATGGTCCGGGAATTGCAGTATGAGATTCTTGGAGCATTGGTCATGTTGGTAAAAATAGATGGGACTCTATTTTTTGGACCTATAGGTCGAAGTCTATTTTTAGACTGCCTCTCCTTAAAATAGGGAAGTCAAATATTATTTACCCTTAATAATATTTAGACTATAAACAGCAGTTTACTCTCTTGGAGCACTTCAGTTCGAGCTACAGAAGTGGCTCATGCATCTGACAGAGGAATCACGTGGTTCCCAAGGGTTTGATGGCATCATGCATGGTTGACTTAAGTTGGACTTCAGTGGCAGAAGTTTGGAGGAGTTAATGAGACAGCTAGTGGAGTTGTGTTCTGTTTATTTTAGTTGAACTAGTTGAGATTAGTTTAACTAACTAATCAATTAGTTATGAGTGGAGTGAATTAAATATTATTTAATTCATTAATTAGTAACTCATTATTCAACTCAAGAACACATCAGTTCACTACAGTGCATGGACAGTTCAGTGGAGACCAGTGAAAGAGGTAGATGAAAGGGTGGAGTTAGCTATCGGTGGCGACATCAGTTGTGCATGAGATTTGCACCACACTTGGAGGAATTTCCCATGATGATTGCGCTGTCAAGCCAAGGAGATTCGAACCTTGGATCTCTATATAGATAGGCCATAATTGCGCAATAGAGGCAAGGCAATTGGCGGTGAGTTTTGAACCGTGGCACATTCAAGCCTGACTAGTTTGTGTCTTAACCATCAACCCAGTACTTGTGAGAATCATTTGTCTTGAGTTTGTTACATGATTTCTCCATTATAATATACACAATAGGCTGTGGGGTTCCTTCTATTTCTTGTATCTTGTGTTAATGTGTATGATGATTTGATGTGTTATCGCTTGATTTTATTTCCGCATGTTTGATGATCTGAGTGGAAGAGATTATGTGTTGCATATAAATTCGAATTGTATGTGATCAGGATAGTCTTGGTGGATAATTAATCATTATTTAGCAAATTTCTACAGAT
The DNA here is from genome assembly GCA_034641835.2 of Pinus albicaulis. Taxonomy (NCBI): domain Eukaryota; kingdom Viridiplantae; phylum Streptophyta; class Pinopsida; order Pinales; family Pinaceae; genus Pinus; species Pinus albicaulis. The sequence goes on from CM076571.1 coordinate 259,768,374, forward strand.
TCCATCCCTTCTAGGAATTCCATAGACTCAGTTATCATAAAATTCCTTGAAGACCATATCCTATCTAGATTTGGCTGCCCTAGGAAGATTATCACTGACAATGTTGTTGCCTTTGGTTCCAAAAAGATGATTGATTTTTGCCACAGGTATCAGATTGCACTTGTTCATTCTACTACTTATTATCCTCAGGGTAATGGGTTAGCAGAATCATCAAATAAGAGTTTGGTGACCATCATCAAGAAGCTGCTGGAAGAAAATAAAAAATCATGGCATAATAAGTTAGTGCATGCTTTAAGGCCAGACAAGTTGACAACAAAGAAATCCATTGGAATGTCTCCCTATCAACTTGTTTATGGAGCAGATGTAGTATTCCATACCATTTTGGGAGTACCAGTGGTAAAATTGGTCCAAGAAATATAATCAAAGGAAGACAGCATGGTAAGGAGGATCAATCAGACCATACATCTCCAGTAGACAAGGGAAGAGGTCTACAACAGAGCTCAGAAAGTGCAAGAGAACATAAAAAATTTGTTTGATAAGAGAACGAAGGCTTGTGATTTCAAAATTGGTGACAAGGTACTCAAATGGGACTCTAGGAGAGAGGATAAGGGTAAGCATGGCAAGTTTGACAGTTTATGGCAAGGCCCTTACATCATTCAATCTTCCATTGGTCCCAATGCATTTTTTCTGCAAGAATTGGATGGTACAGATCTGTTTGGGGGTCCTGTCAATGGTAGGATGCTCAAGCATTATTTCTACTAAAGTTCAGTTTAAATTTTTCACTTCCATTGTAAATACCATTGCTTTGTTTTGTTTGGAAAAGAAGAAGAAGAAGAAGAAAGGTTTAGACAAGCTCAAATCTTGAACCTATGGAGTTCCAAAGTAATGGCTCAAATAATATCAAAACCTGGGCTAGAGAAAGTGAAAGGCTGGTTCTAACATGCTCAAAACTTGAACCAACAAAGAAATAAAGAAGAAAAAACTCTAACAAGATCAAAACCAGAGCTGGAATGAAGAAAGGAAGGCGACTCTAAAAAGCTCAAAATATGAGTCACAAAAAGAAGGAAGGATGCTCTTAATTTTCATAATTTCAAGCCTTCAAAATTTTGTTTCAATTTTCTGCAAAGTTCAGTTCATGTGTAGCTTGTCTTTATGCCATGGACCCATAGCAAATATGATAGTCTAATCCTGGTTTGTCTGTATTTAAATTTCTGTTTTAGAATGTAGAGAATGAAATCTATCAGACAGTTTAATCCTAACAAATATTAGTTTAGGTAGAGAAGCTATGAGTCCAACTGTTTAATCTGGTCTCATGGAGGAATAAGGGTAGAATTAGATTAGTTTTTCTGCTTTCAATAAAAAATAATGAAGAAGAAGGTCTGCAAGTCTAAATGCACCTTGAAGAAAAAATGTTAGGACAATAGGATGGGTAGGTAGATTGTTTGGGGAAGTATTGTTGCTGATATAATGTCCATCATGTTTGTAGCAGCTGATAAAAGAAGAGAAATATGGTCAAGGACTAGGCTTTGGCCTACTTCCAAAGATTATATCTGAGATTCTTGACACCTTCAAGAAGATGCCATCCCCATGTGGAGCCACTGTTAGCCACCTATAATATTTTGTCAAAGCAAATAGGTGGCTAAATAGGTTTCTAAGCCTTCAAGAAAAAAAAAATCTTAGAAAATGTTTCATTCTTGGAGCCTCCATGTGTTTTATAGCCTTCAAATAATCTTCACTGCTATTTCCATTAATGGGTCCTACTGTTTTGTGGAAGAAACTGTCTTCAAAGGGCCTCCATTTTCTCCTTTTCACCCCCACAAAATCACCACTTTTCACCCATATTCCCTTCAAAAAACCCCTCTACAATCCTTCATTTTAACCTCTAAATCTCCCTAAATTTCCTTTTAAACCACATATTTCCCTTTATTTGGTTTTAAAACCCCTTCTTTTGCCTATCGGAACCCCTCATTTGGCTTAAAAATCCCTGTTTTTTGGCCTAAAACACCCCTTTCTGCATTATAAAGTTTCTTAGCCCTTGAGGGCTTATAGCCCCTTTCTTCATATATCTGTGGCCCTGCAATCGAGTGCTTAAAGGCCAAATAAGCCCCCAAGATCCCTTCAAAAAGCCTAAAAAACATTTCTCCGCTCCATTAATGTTTTAAGCCCCCGAGGGCTTATTTCCTTTAGCCCTCCTCCATGCGACCTGAACCTCTGTAGTTTAGCGCAAAAGGCCCTAAAAACCTTCCCTGAACCCTTTTTCCCTTTGTTTTTATCATTTCCCGACGTTCTAATTGGAGTTAACATGAACCATCAATCTCCACAGATCAACGGCCTTCGGGCAATCATCCTTTCCTCTATTGCACTTGCTTCCACAACATTAAGTTTTTAAATGAATCTAGACCGTTGAATCCAGAAGAACCAATGGCCAAGATTTCGCTGCACTCCGCCCATCCATCTAAATCTTCTCTCCCTTTTGAAACACTTCTGCTCCATCTCTTAATCTCGACCGTTCATCCAAAAGATCTGACGGTCGGGATTTAACCCAATAGCCCGATGCCCCTCCTTTGCGTGCCAAGTCGTCACACGTCACCAAGGGTTCCACCACCTCCCCCCTGTGCATCTTACCTCCCATCACACACAATCCACACCATCTGATCAATGCATCATGATCCGACGGCTAAGGCTCCATTTCACATAATTTTTTCACTGAGGGTTTAACGTTTCAAAAAAACAAGAAATGGGTGGTTTTATATTTCCACGTGTCAAGTGCTGAGTGGTATCACGTTTTTTTGGGCATTTCATCTTTCCCCCTTTTTGTTGCACGAAAACCGCTCTGGTTTTCTGCCTTACCACCCTCTGCAATGCGATTTCGGGTTTAATCATAGCCTCCATCCATTTTTCATCCATCTGACCTTCTAAACGACTACGTCCATAGATCTCCTCCATCAATTATTCTAATCGAATGGTCCACATTTAATATCAACCCCATTCACTTACTCTTTCATCCATCCTCCAAACAACCTCATTGACAGATCTCAACCGTAGATCACCGTTGATTGATCTAATCCACCGATCCACGACTCACCTCGCACTCAACCTTCACCTGCACCCATTTTTGCCTTCTGCCATGTTTTTCACCCATTTTTCGCTGCAAATCATGATCCTTCCTCGTTGCTCCTCTGCCCCCAGAGCCTCTGCAAGCAGTCTAATCAAGCCCGCATGGATTTCATAACGTGTTGTTTGTTTTTTGCAGGTTTCAAAGCATGACGAAATCGCACTGTTTTCTCAGTCACAGTCATGGTGAAAGACCATCACAGATGCTGAAAAACACAGGGAAAGGCACCACTAAGGAGGTTTAAAGACATGTTTCATTAAATATTAAGACTATTAACCTGACATAAACCCTCCGGCGCCTCTGTGGCCTGTATATTCACTCAAACAGGGCAACAGAGGTTTAAAAGTGTATCAAAAGAGATTAAAGGGTTAAAAAGCATGATATAGAAGACTAAGAGGCCTAATCCACAGTTACAAACCCAAAGGACACAGATGCAGACCCGAAGATTATCAAGGAGGCCTACTGAGGCTTAAGGCACGTAAACAAGTCATATCAGTGTTTCAAAGAATTTATATCAATGATTTAGTACCAGCAGAACATTCCTTCAACTGAAGAAAGGAACAAATCACTACTACCCACTCTCTATTCTTCATTAAGCTCCAGAGTAGTTATTATTCTGACAGAAAGCTCCTAAAACTGTTAGTGCATTAGTTACAAAGCATGGAATACCTGAAAGACAAATCTTCATCGTTTCTTGTCTCAGAGTACAATCAGAGTACTATAGCCAGAAAATACTTCATGGGACATACCCTCGGAGTTATTATCAAACTGATGAAGACCCCTAATTCATCTAAAGAGTACTGAAAGTTAATGTAAAGGTATTAAAACAGAATGGGCTTCAAAAACACTTCTCCCTCTATTTTAATGAATCATTTAATTCTATCTGCCACTACTATCACTCTTTCACCTATAAGAACTCATGAGAAATACATTGTAAATGTTGGTTGGATATTGTAAAAACATTGATTGTAAGTTGTTTTACCGAGTTAGAGTTATGTGGGTAGTAGTTGTAAATAGGTTGGGAGATGATTTCTGGATGATATCAAGCTATTGGACAAGGATGTATGTGACTGTTTTTTCTCTTCTAATATGACAAGCATGTTCATTGGATCCTGATCTAAATCAGTGGTTATGTGTCCCTTCTTTGTTATTGTTTTCCCTCAGTTTTAAATCATGTTTCATTTTCTCTAATAAGAAAATAGTAAGTTTAAATTAGGATATACTATTGCAAGTACCCTAATGCTCACTGCATTTTCTTATTTTTATGTTTTCTGCTATTTGTGTATCTAAGAACAAATTCAACATAATTTAACCAATATAGAAGTTGGTTTTTTCATGCTTACTGATGTATGAATTTAGAGTTTGTTTCTTGGATGTTCTTGCTTGGTTTTAGCTGAAAGAATTAGGAAACAGGGAGATTTAGAGTTATCCCTGTCCCCCAGGTTCCTTTTCCAACAGCTAGCCTTTCTAATATCCCTTTGAGTTGAACGTCAAAGCATAGAAGGTTAAAATTCTTTCTCTGATCTTAGGTTTCATTCAGTGTCAAACTTAAATGTTTTTTATTGTCTGAAAGTAGTCAAGGGGACTGCTGGATTGTTGTCTTCGGAGTTAGCCTCATTAGGAGTTTAGATCATAGAGGTTAAGGCATTCCCTATCCCTAGATTTTCTCCGAAGTGTTCACCTTGGAAGGTTTCCCTTGTCATTCCCATTCATTTCCTTATTGTTTCATCCCACACTATCATCTTAAGAGATCCTCTGTTTTAGATGACTAGCCCTTTGAAAGCCTTAGATATTTGAATTGCAAGTAAACCATTTTATGACCCCATTTCCCAATGGACTTGTGTTCTCTTTGAATTATCTACCCATTTCCAAAAAATCCTTCTCTACTCATTCCTTTACAATAATTTAACCCTTCTCTCATGTTTCCCAACCAAAAAAACAAAACAAATCATAAACCCTTGTACTCCATAACTAGCCTAATAGCTTAATTTGAAATTTAAAGATATATTATTCTTTGCTTTTATAGAGAGATCCCTCTCTGGATGCAGGAGGGCTAGATCCTAAGATCCCAAAGTGCTTTGATGTTGTCTTGTCATTTGGTATTGCCAGATCTACCAAATCACAGGAACCACAACATAAACCCTAATATTGTAGATTTTCAGATTTTTACATATAGATTTATTAGATCTATTGTGACAAATTTTCTAGTGGAATATCAACTAAATTTTATAGATAAATTACCATGTTGACCACCATGGTATGACTAGATGCCATGTTATGACCCATTACTCATGTGTATGAATTGAGCCATATGTGAACATTGATGAACACTCTAGAAGGTCCAAAATTTCAACTCAAGTTAAGAATTGAGGAAGTTAAATCTTAATCCTACTTAGTTATCAATCTATGTTATATATCTGGCCACTAGGGGTAGGGTTTCCATTATAGGCTATTGCATTTATTCCATATTTGAGAAGAGAAACTAGGAGTGGGAAGCTAGAGAGAAAAATAGAGCAAGTCAAAATTTTGTAGTAGCCATACAAGCCACAAGTCTTAGGTAACTTTGTAGAGAGTTCCTCTTCAATGTACTTGCACATTTTCCATTTTAATGAAATTAGAGTAGAGTAGCTTCACCTTCTAGTTAGGTTTTCTATTGTAAGGGTTTCCTAGGAAATATATTTTTTTCTATTGTGGATAATGTGTTCATTCTTTTTATTTTCTATTTCTTGAATTTCACTAATTCAATTAATAAAGTATAAAATGTTGGAAATACTGAGAGGGGGGGTGAATCAGTATTCCTTTCAATTAGTATTATTATTAATATTTCAGATCATTAGTTAATCTTCAATTATTATTAGTGTTTGTACAATGATAGCAGGAAATAAAAGGAACACAAATGCACACAATTTTTAAGGTGGAAACCCCCTCCAGTACAAAAACCGCCTGAATGTTTTTCTAAAAATTCTTTAATATTCAACTCCAATTTAAAAGAAAGCTCCAACTTCCTATAATCTAGAAAATCATTATTCTCTAGCTCCCATTGGATGGATGCTCCAATGCTCGAGATTCTTCAGTAGTCAACTGAACGGATGCCCCAACACCCAATGAGCTACAACTCACCCTAGCACCACCATACCACCCTAAATTTTTCATAGACTTGAACCTTTGGTGACTTCATGCACCATCCTAGCACTACCCTACCACCATATAGAAGAATAAAAGAAGAATGGGCTCTCGTACCAGGGAAAATTGTCCACTTTACAATGATATAGAATGATGTAGAAGAATAAGACACACTAGACCATAACCCCAACTAGGACACAACCATCTAATGATGATCCTAGACCTCCCGACACTGCCTCTTCAACTGTTGGCAGATAGAGACTTGTACAATTTTTATAATGATGCTTTTAAAATGATTTAGTACAATGATACTTTACAATGACTGTATGCAGTGCTACCCACTTGAAGACTTCATGTGGTGAGTTTCTTATTGTTGTTCTGCACCTTGATTTCTGCTCTTGTCATGCTACCCTTTCTCACTCTTCAAAACATTAGATCATGCATTGATTCTTATCTTGATGAATATATAATACCTGCAAAAATTCTTCAAGGAAATACCCATGACATGATAATATCAAAACTTACCTCATCCTGCAGAGCATATGTCAGTGCTAAACAAAAAGAAGAAATTATAATACAAAGAACCTAATGCAATTAAAATATGAACATGCATATACAGAATATACTTACATGGAGCTTGCCTCTGCTGCACCTTGCTTTGCTTTTCTTCCCTAGAGAATCTGGTCCTTTGCATCCCTTGACAACAAATGATCTATCTTTTTCTTGCCTTCTAGGAGCTTGATATTGAATCTGGTGTATCTCTGTTATTTCAGATCCTCAATATGTGATTTTCGGTCTTGTAGTAGTCCTATGAGTCTTCTTTCCAATGCCACAGGTCTGACCCAATTTGGATTCTTCAAGACAAATTTATGCCCAATCTCTCACAATGACATAATTATGGACTGGTTCAATAGAGAAAACTTGTACGTCATGCCACGTCTCACTATTTCCTCATTCAGCTCTAAAATTGATACACCGAAAACTATAGTCCATGAAATATCATCTATTTCTTACAACATTCCAATCCGATACTCACAGAGATATTTATGACTATTTTCCCAAGGTCACCTCTTTGAGATGAAGTTCAGGAGGCTACACAAACCCTAACTTCCACAGATCATATCACCAAAAATATTTTGCACCATGAACTGAACGTTTTACAGGAGCTTCCTCAGGATTTTGAATTTGCCTCATTAAAATTTTAGCTTCTGAAGTTTCGTAGAAAAAAAGTTATAACACAAATTCCATGATGACTTGTTTCAAGTAGTGAAATCCCTACATGAGGAGGATATCAAGATCACAATTTATATAAATGCTTAAGTTGAGAGGGTCTTCAACAAGTGAACCTGGAAGGGATTTTAGGAGCTTAAAATTTATTAATTATTGATTTTTCAATGACCCATGCCACAACCCCATGGGGTTTTATACCATTAACTGAGGTTACTAACTTCAAACATGAATATCGCACAAACCGTGAAGAATTATGTGGCGTGAAATATATCAATGGAAACATCTCAACAAGAATAAACCATAAAAACTATCCTTGACTCGGAATATTGGTAGGTAAAAATTCCCATGCAAGATAGGGGTCATCTAACCCATTATCCTTAGATGAACCCAAGTACACCATGTAAGACCAATTCTACCCTAAGTAAAATTGATTTCACGATATAAAATAACATTTATCCATATTTCCTATTCATATTTAACCCAAAACAAGGAAATTGATTAAATAAATCATTATTTATTTAATTATTTCCTAGGAATAAGTTATTCAAATCATTATTTTATAATATTCCTAGTTAAATTTGACTAAATCATTTATAAATAATGAAATAAATCATTATTTATTTAATTATATTCCCATCATTTCCCTAAAATGATAAAAAAATCATTTATTTATTTATTATTTATAAATAAAGGAATTGATCCAAGTCAAGAATCCTTTTCCCTCCAAAAAATATAATAAAATATTCCTAAAAGGTGATTCTAGAATTTGATTAATAATATTTTATTCATGCACCGAGTTCTAGAACACCCCAATATTTTGTTATAAATAGAAGGGTTTTCCCCATTCATTAGTCACCTTCACTGCATTAGATCACATTAGATCTACTCTTGGTCACCATTTTCCATGTTTGCTTTGTGAGCTCCCATTGAGTTCTATGTTTGTCAGGGTTTTTCCACCACAATAAGAGAGAGGAATTTTAGATCTGAAACGTTGAGGACTTTCAAGAACCCATCCCATTAAGAAGAACCGGAAAACACCTTTCTTTTTTTCCTCTTAGGTGCCCCATTCTTTAATATAATACAAATCATTCTGTTAAACACTTTGTTCTTGTCTTCTCTATTGGATGCATGGAGCCATATTATATTTTATCTGCTTAATGTCTTTTGTGCTTAGATCTGAATTTGTGCAGAAAATTTAAAGATATTTCGCAGCCATAATCGATGTTAGGGCTATTTTTTATGCGTAGCTAAAGTGATATTTTATGACTAAATATTCATACTAACAATTGGCGACTCCACACGGGTTTTATTTTACGACCGCTGTCGTTTTATATATTCCTACATATCCAGCTGTTTCAGACCCTAGGGTTTCTCTTCCATTTTCTGTTTTCCCTATTTTTATGGTGTTTTTCACCCCTAAAACCCTCAAACAATCAAATTTTTAACGTCCGTGTGTTTCTGGACTTATTGCGCAGGTAATAGACATTAGCTGCAGCTGAGACGACATTTTTTTCTGAAATCTGCCACCAAGACAGCCGAATCTGCAGGCCACACTTATCGGCCCAAAAAGTGCGACCTGAGCTTGAGGACACACTTTTCTACCCCAAACCTACGACCTGGACTGAAAACAGGTCAGAACCTGTGACCTGCACGTTTTCTGCAAAATTTTCAGCACTTTTTCTAGGCTTGTCCGAAGCTTCTGTCAGGGTTTTCCAGCCTCCATCTCTGCTTGTTTAGACCTGTTTCTGATCTACTTCACTCAACTAAGAGGGAATCTTGCCCCTTAGGGCTCTAGTACCCTCCATTTTTTGTGGGAGAGTCTTTGCTGTTTCAGAATTCTGAATTTTCAGAGTTTCAGCTTTCTTTTTCTCAGATATGATACCTCCTTTTCAGATCCCTTTAGATCAACTCTTCTCCCTCTCAAATCACCTCATATCGTTTTGTTTTGGTTCCTTTCCACGACCACCACCTTGTCTCTTCTTTTTTTAGTTGATCTCCTCCTTTTTAGCAACAACCTTGCCTCTGCCTGTTTTCTATTCTCTGCACCACTTTTCAGCAGATTTCTCCTTTAGATCCCAGTCCCTCCTGACATTAGATCTATTGGCCTCCTTTTTGCGTGCTTGGCTTAGTTTTTTCCCTCTTATAGACTAGTTTTTAGAGACCCGCCTTCTTGGGTTACCTTGACGCATTAGTAGCTGTTAATTTTCTGTTCTTTTCATTTTATTTATTGCAGATTTATTTTCAGTTACACAGCACACTTTTTCTTTTACTCTCAAAAAACGTCTGGGTTTAAAAAATTAAAATTAACACACGCCACACACTGACCCTAAGTGAAGAAGTGCTTGGCTAACACCGCCTGGCAAAGACTTTAAAGTCAATTGTCACTGCACCTCTCTGCCCTTGACCTCACTTGATTTTTCCCCTCCTTGCCCTTGTCAGTTTTTCTTCTTCCCGTCATCATTGCACCCCCAAGGCGCCTCTCCCGGAGACTTCTTGGCCTTCACCCTTAATTTCCGATCAGTTGACTTCCTCCTTCCCGTCATTCTTGAGTAAGTCCTCCCCTGAGTCCGCACTCCGACTCTTCTTCTGATTGTTCGGGTTCTCCCCCTACTTTTGGTTCTCCCTCTTTTACCTTCACCATGTCTAGTTTAGGACCTAGCCCTAACCCCAGTTCTACCGCTGGGTCCATTTCCAGTGGAGCCACTACGGGACGTACCTCGACTGCCCCATTACTCCCTTATATGGCCAGCCTCAGTCTCCCCCACTTCAATCAGCTGATTAATGATCCTATTTGCCACGATGTTACTTGGCCTGCTATGCCAACCAAGCTCCCCTCCGACATTCCCAAGTTCGAAGGCCTTGCTAGTGAAGATCCCTCTAACCATATTCAATCTTTCCACATGTGGTGTTCCTCCAATTCCATCACCGATGACTCCATCCATCTTCATTTGTTCCAATGCACGCTTACCGACGAAGCTTCCAAATGGTATGTTGATCAAACCACCTCTTCCCATACCTCCTTTGTGACCATTGCCCAAGCCTTTTTATCCTATTTCCAGCTCCCCCTCTGATACGACACTAGCACTAAACTCTTAAATTCTTTCCATCAATCTTCTTCGACCCTCCTTTCTGCTCATGTCCAGGAATGGCGGCGAAGACGGAGCTTGTGTCGCGCTCCCCCATTTGAAGATCGTGTTTACATGGACTGGTTCCTTCACTCTCTCTGACCTCCCATTGGCAAGGATGTCGCATCCCATTTTCCCCAAACTGAAGAAGTCACCCTCCAAATAGCCTTGAAATATGACCTTATTTACGCCCAATCTGGTTATGTTTATACCATCCTTCCTGACCTTCCCAAGCCTGGTGGCCCTAATGCCTCAGGGGCATCTCACTCTACCGATGGTATCGTTGGAGCCCTATCACATACCTTTTCCCAACCTCTTCCGGGCCATGGTTTCCCTCCAGGGGCCAGCCCCTTCGGCACTTTTTCCCCTCCAGGTAGCATGTATTCCGGATACGACATGCCTCCTACTTTTTCTCACCCTCTTGCTTACCTCACTGCTACCCACCCTACCCCTTATCCGTATCTGCAACCTGGTGTCCCAACTCCTCCAGCATTTGGACCTCCCACTCCCTTGCCTTTTCCACCCATGCAACTGCACTCCTACCCCCTCTAGGGCAAGTCTTTGCACAACAGGGGGCACCTAATTCTCTTCCTTCTCAAATAAAGAGGAAAGGAAATCAATCTGCCCCTGGTAATCATGGATCCAATCCTTCAAGTATTGATCCTCACACTGCTACCCAACCACCGGGTTCTCAGCCCAAGCCGAACAAGCCACTTTGCACCAATAAGCCATGTTTGTGTTCCGGTGTTTATGGTCATTACACTCACGATTGTCCCTTATTACCACAAATGTGGCAGATGTGGGACTCTCAGGCCATTTTACGGCGATAACATTCCTCCCCTACTATCCCTCCTACCCCAGCTACTTCTCAACCCACTGTGTTTACCGATCCTTTCCCTCAACAAGGATTTGTGACCACTCAACCCCCTCATGCCCCAGTAACCACTCAACCTTCCCCTTCTGGTTCCTCTGATTAACATATTCTCATGATGGCCTTTGACCCACCTCTCACCATCGACCTCAACCTTCAAACTCGGTCCCGTCAGTATTCCACATCTCCCGTTCTGTGTGCCTCCGAGTCTCCATCTTCAGGTCCTCTAGAGCCTCTATCGACACCCAATGGTCCCTTGCAACTCCCTCCACCCAAAGCTAAGGTTCATCCCAAGACTCCTCAGGGACCATTACGCCAAAATGTTGCCTTTGGTCGGGCTGCCCAGTCATACATTATAGTAGATGATCTGGCACACTCTCCTACTGCCATTTCAACACTGGAACTCCTCCAATCGTGTCCTTCTCAAAAGAAGACTCTACTATCTGCCGTGGGCGCTATAGATCCTGCTGATGACCAATTGATTGTTTTCGATGCCCGTCAGTTAGACCCTCCCCCTCTTCCTCCTTCTGTTTCTTTCCAAATCCAAGTCAAAATCCAAAATGCCACTGTCGCTCGGTGTATTGTTGATGAGGGGGCATCCACCTATGTGATGTCTGCTTCGGTTTGGAAACAACTTGGATCCCCTGAGCTGGCCCCTTCCACAATCACCCTTCGTGCGTGGGATGGCCATACCTCCCAGCCCACTGGCCTCTTTCATAATTGTCCTATCACCCTTGCAGGTGTTAGCACCCAATCTGAACCTCAGGCTGAAAAAGGCAAAATTAGGGTAACAACTAAACCACGCTCAGCCTTGCAGCTAGCCCTACAAGGACAGGAGAGGGCTCTCTCCATAGAATAGATATTCAATAAAATGGTAATGAACTGATTTTAGGCTAGGTATATAAATGAGAAAAAGAGTTTTGATGAATTAGTGAAATTTCAGGGATGTATGGGACAAGAGGACAGTATGAACTGAGGAATTAAATCGGGATACAGAATATTTCATAGGGCAAGATAGGCAGGAGGTTTAGCAATCAAGTCTAAATAAGATGAAATGGAAAGATTGTTGAGAAGTTGAAAAGGGCATAATAAATGAATCCTTTTCAAACAGAAGAAAATACACAGAGTATGAATGATTCCCCAAGGCAGAGCATAGAAAATGGATTCCACCTTTCTAACTTGAAAACATTCAACTGGAGATGTTAATGAATGAATGGTGTAACATAACAATGTACATATGAAACATAAAGGAGAAACAACTCATACCACGTGAATCCCATAAATCAGAGCTGCATCACTTTATTTAATTCCCTGCCAAACTGTACAACGGAGCGCAGAGCTCACTGCCACACTATTCCCCTACTTCTGAGTTTTTAGACCTCAGAATTTTTTCTTGCAAATAATTAGAATTTACAGTAAATAGACGAATTTTTCCGGAATACAAATCGATGGGAAGGGGAGAAATCACAACTGAAGATAGAAGGCCAAAAGCCAACAGTCTCTTCGTAAAGGAAGAGCTGCATTACATCTGGCCAGTGAGAAGGAAAAAAATTGTAACGTAGATTTCTCTACAACGTAACTGAAGATGTGACTGTTACAATTTGGGTCTCGGCCTCTGGCTGTCGCTTTGCTTTCCATTATTCCTTTTGAATAACTGGCTTTTAATAAGATTTCGTTGCAGTAAACTGGAATAAACTGAAATAATTCCTTATGTGAAGGGAAATAGTGAATAAGAAGGAAGGGAGAGGAGGCGGGACCAGCATCTTAATCGCAATCGGGATCGGGGAGAGGGAAAATATATACAAAATAAAAATTTCGATGCGGTTGGATTAAACCATGGGAAGTCCTTTAATAAATGTAATAAAATGCGATTTTGGGACTTACAAAGGGGAAAGGGCCTTTATATTATAATGGGGAGTAAGTGCTGTATGGTGGGCTCGGGGATAAAATCGCAATCGCAATATTGGAATTTGCGATGGGAATTTTGCGACGGGAATTTTGCGATGGGAATTTGTGATGGGAATTTTGCGATGATCGTTTTGCAAAAGCGAAGATTTTGCAACGGGGATTTTGCAACGGGAATTTTGCGATGGGAATTTTGCGATGATCGCACATCGCAAATTCCACATCAACAAGACACTTGAATCTCTAAACTTGCGATCTTGCGATTTTGCGCTAAAGTGGTGGGGTTTATATATATGATATAACTTTGTTATAAATTTTGTGGGGTATTGGTCGGAGAAGTGTTTAAGGGGAGGGACTTTGTAATATGAAGCTTTTTATTATAAAGTCCAAAGGCATGGAGGGGAAGTGGTTGGGTAATAAAATCACATATTTTATTAAATGATTTACAATGCGATATTATAATCGGAAGGGGGAAGGAAGGGGTTTTTAAAGGGATTTGAACATGTAGTTAAAGGGGAAACATGGGAAATAGGTGGGGCTTAGGGAATAGAGGGATTTTACTTCACTTAAGCACAAAATCCAATCCAGAAGCCAGTTTTGAGAGTGTAGTATACCGTTGGAAAGCTCTTTCCGGGCTCTTTCTGATGGATCTGCTTTGAAGATGATTTGGCGCTGAACACACTGCAAAAAGCTTCTCTGAAGGCAGAGACATCACTTTGTGGAGATAACAGCTTATGAATTGTGGCTGAAAGGCAAAGTATCATGTCTTCACCTCAAAACATGGTTTTGAGGTGAAGCTTGCATCAAACCAAACAAATGATATCTTTGATCTTCCTGGTGCTATGAATTTGTATTTATTGACTTCCTCATGACTTCGCTGATCTTTATTTGACACTTGACTCATTAATTTGACCATGGCGAGACCTTAGAGACTAATGAGACCCATCCTATGACCTACTAATATGATTTTGAGAATGAAAGTGACAAATGACTGAAGATCATAGGAAGGAAAATCAGCAAGTACCTCATGAGAGAAAACTGGTAACAAATTACTACCATCAATGAATCCATGACCTAACAGAATGGCGAAATTGATTATTATGGGACTCCTAATATGCAAATGCAAAAGAGAAATTTTTATCACTGATGGCAGTATGACTAGAGTGACACTAACATTGGCTCCGATGGGGATGGTAGCTCCTTGGAGGTGCCAAGAACACTATAGACCAAGTAGCCTTATCCATTGGGCATGGAGTCAAAAATACTGAAAAACTGACACAATGCATACTAACACTGACTCAAGACTAAGACTGAAAAACTGAAATAAACCAAACCCTACACATATCATTCAAGTTTTATAGCCTTCACTTCGGGCCCCAAACTTCAATGACTGTGTACTCTGAACTCTGATAAACATAACATGGTATATACAATGATGATGACATATATCCTGATCCTTTGTTTTCAACAATGGTAGTGCTTCAAAAGCCTACCATTTACTGCTCCTCCAAGACAATTTTGGCCATCCATTTCTGAAAGCAAGAATGCATTCTGTCCTCTGTAAGCTGAGATCCTGTATGGTCCTTTCCACAGATTTTCGAACTTACCATGCTTCCCTTTGTCTTCATTTCTGGCATCCCATTTCAACACTATATCATCCAGCTGAAACTTTTCTGCCTTTGTCTTCCTGTCATAGATCTTTTTAATTTTCTCCTGCAACTGAATAACGTTCTGTGACACTTCCTCTCTTGTTTTCTGAAGGTGGATCATTTGATTGATTCTTCGCTGATTGTAATTGTCCTCGCTGCCAACTTCTTGCAATAATTTCATAACTAGGACTGTAAGGGATGTAGGAAAGACAGCGTCAGTACCATAAACCAGCTCAAATGGTGACATACCTATTGATCTTTTACTGCTAACTCTGTCTGCCCACAGCGCGTTGATGAGCTTTCGGTGCCAATTTCTTTTGTTTGCCTCCAGCATTTTTTTAATTATATTCACCAATGATTTGTTAGATGACTCAGCCAGGCCGTTTCCTTGTGGATAATAAGCTGTCGAATGGCCCAGCACGATGTTGTATTTGTCACAAAAGTCGATCATTTTCTTGGATCTGAACACTGCTGCATTGTCTGTTATGATTTTACAGGGGCAGCCAAAACGAGATAGAATATTCGATTCCAAGAATTGAATGATTATCGCGTCTGTTGCTTGCCTGGCTGGGACGGCCTCGATCCATTTAGTAAAGTAATATGTCCCTGTCAAGATCCATCGGTGCTGTGCTGAGGACGCGGGATGAATCTCCCCTATAAAATCGAGCCCCCACTACTGAAAGGGTGCGTTCACTGAAACTGGTTTCAAAGGAAGTGGAAGCAATTTCTTCTTCCCTTGGAAGATTTGGCATTTGTGAAATTTCATCAATGTCTTATATAAATCAGAAAATAACGTGGGCCAATAATATCTTGCTCTCAATATCTTGTTAGCTGTAGTCTTCCAAAACAAGTGACCACTGCAGTCGCCTTTATGAAACTCGTGCATTACCTTCTGCGCTTCTTCTTCAACCAAAAAATTGAGCAGAACGCCTCCTGTATCTTTCCAATATAGAGTGCGGTCTAAAATGCAGTATTTTGCATATTTTAGCTTCAAAGATCTACCTTTTCTCTTGGACATGCCCGTAGGAGGAGATAAATGCTGAAGGATATAGACGATATCTGAATACCACGGGGACTGTAGAAAAATGTCTGCAATTGCAACCAGCAAACCTTCATCTTCCTCTTCTACCACTACTGTTATAAGGTTTGTATCTAAGGCGTGCAGATTTGATTGGGCCATCAATTTCGCCAATACTTGGCCTTTGATCAATTTCGTGGGCTTGATCTCCAGATCATACTCCAACATGGCTGCTATCCACTTACCTCTTCGACCTTCTGGATCAGTTTGCATCAACACCTCCTTCACTGCTACGTTTGGGACATATGCTATAGTATGTGAATGCAGAATATAGACCCTGAAATCCTTCAATGCTTTGATAAGGGCCAATGCCTATTTTTCAATGATATTATACCTCAAAGTAGCGTCTCTAATAGTTCTACTGAAAAAGGCAATTGTCTTTTCGATCTTGTCTCTCTTTTGCATTAAAACAGCCGCTAAAGTATGCTCAGATGCAAACGAAAATATGATAAAGTCTTGAGTGTAGTCAGGACTGATCAAAACTGGGGCATTGGACAAAGAAAACTTTACCAGATTGAATGATTTGATAGCCTCCTCACTCCATTTAACAGTGATGTCTTTCTTTAACATATTAGTCATTTCCCTCAAATGCTCAGCCAGATTGGGTATAAATCGACGTAAGAAGTTCATCTTACCATTGAATTCTTGGATCTCCTTCTTGTTTCATGGTAGGTCTATGAGCTGGATTGCCTCCACTCTAGCTGGATCGATGCGAATACCATCTTTGGTGATGATATGTCCCAACAGCTTGCCTTCATCCATGGTGAAGAGGCACTTCTTGGGATTGAGAGAAAGTCCGAACTTTCTGCATCGCTGAAAAAAAACTCTCAAATGGTACAAATGCTCATCATATGATCCTGAAAACACTGTCAAATCATCCAAATAGACAACCAGAAAAACATCTTTTTCATTTGCAAAGGCGATGTCCATTGCACGTTGGAAAGTAGCTCCTGCATTCTTCAGTCCGAAAGGCATTTTGGCATACTGGAAGGTTCCCCAGGGTGTTGTGAAGGCATTTTTATCTTGGTCCTTCTCATGCACCAAGATTTGGTTGTAGCCTGAGTAGCCATCAAGTAATGACATCCTGGATGCTCCAACTACTCTCTGCAGAATATGGTCCATTTTCGAAAGTGGATAATTATCCTTTAAGGAAGCCTTATTCAAGTTCCGAAAATCTATGCACAACCTTATTTCTCCAGTCTTCTTACGTAACGGGACCAAATTTGAAATCCAGTCAGAAAATCTAATGGGGACTATGATACCAGCTTTGTATAATCTGTTTACCTCTTTTTCAATGGATGGCAGCAGCTTCAGATTGATTCTTCTCAGCTTCTGTCTGAATGGCTTTTGATTTGGCTTGATAGGAATAGTATGCTGGATTATGTTCCTATCATACACTTTCAAATATGAATAATCCCATGCAAATACATCAGAAAATTCAGAAAGCAACTTCACATACTTATCCTTCGCTTCAGGGGACAATGTCTTTGAAAATTTCACGAACTTGGGCTGATCAGGTGTTCCAAGATTCACATCTTCAACTCCTTTCTCTGTGGGCACCAAGCTTGGCTTCTTTGCAACATCGTCCTGATCAAACAGCTCCTCTAGAGGTATGAGACCTCTAGGAATTACGTTATCTTTCAGCTGCAATATGTCCATCTGTTTTGTTTCCATTTCTTGATCATCCACCACATACTCACCTTCTATGAGAGTTTCCTTGAATTTTCCATCACCCTGCAAAAATGCATTTATCTCATTATCATCCCAAAATACTTGCCAATACCTCAAATTATCCAGAACAGCAGGCCTATGTTTGACATGGATTTTGAATTTGTTTATGGAGTTCATCAGAATTTTCAGGTTACTTGCAGTAGTTGCAAGAGAATTAGAAATAAGATTCTGCATCCTGTGCACTGTTGTCAAAGTGTACTCTGGGAATGTCTTCAAAATGTCTAGAACTGCATTTCTGTATGCCCTCAGTCTTGGATGTTTAGCTTGGTACTCTCCTTTCACCTGCTTTATTATTAACTTAGAGTCACCATACACAGAAATCCTTTTTTCCTTCAACTTCTTCAAGATTTTAAGGCCTGCAATCAGAGCTTCATACTCTGCTTCATTGTTAGAGCACTCAAAAGCCAACTTGTAAGCACATACTCTAAGATTACTAGGGACCTTCTCAGGTTGAAAAATAGGACTCCTAATCCATATTCCAATGCCAGCTCCATCTTTACCAACAGCTCCATCAAAATCCATACTCCATAGACCTTCTTCTTCTTCTTGTAGATGCTGAAAATTTGTTTCTTTCTCTTCTTTGCCTTGGCTGATTTCCAGCTGTTCATTATCCATTTGCTGCTGGTAGGCAGAAGGCTTAGAAGTACTTGCTGCTTTGTATTTTTCATGTTTGAGGATTTCTCTGAAATTTTCTGAAATCTCAGGTATCTCCTCCACTTGTACCAACTGAACATCCTCATCATTTAAACCACCATCTGAATATAAGACAAAAGACTCTAAATCTGTGTGTACTGCATTGCTGGGATGATTTACTGGCTTGTCTTTGCTAGTGATCATGTATTTCATTTTCTTTTCCCTATATAACTTTCTCAATTGGCCAAACACAGGGATTGTGGCATAGGAGAAATCAATCTGTATGGTCCCCTTAAGTTTGGCACCCCAAGACCTAGATAGGAGCATTCCAAACCTTGGTTGGACATCAGCAACAACTACATCCATCAAGACATTTTTTGCTGGGATTTGATCTAAAGACACTACTAAATCTTTGATGAGACCAATACAGTGGACCCTACTTGAATCAAAAGAGTACAAATCATGTTATTTTCTAGTAACATCAAGGCATAAATTCTCCATGACAGCTTTGGGCATTAAATTATGGGAGGCCCCGGAGTCTAACATGGCATTATGCAAGATAAACTCATGTAACCTAAGACTGAGGTAAAAGGGGGGAACTTCATTTTCTTCAGACTCTTGTGTGGATGGACCAAAAATAAGTTCGGGGTAGTCATCCTCCACATTAACCATATCAGAAAGAGGGTTAATTTGCAAGACTTTAGACACTTGATTTTTATATACACTATTCTTTACCAACTCGGCCAAGGGCACGGACACTTTCAACTTGGAAATTTCATTTTCTAAATTAAAGGAGGGAGATTTTTCTACCTCTTTAATAGGAGGGTCTTTCTTCTCCATTTGTTCTCTCACTACGTTCTGCTAGCCTTTTTCTTTTGCGGTGTTCTCAGCTGTGGGTGCTTTGCTGGATGAAGGATTTGCCGGCTCTTTTCCTTTCTTCTGTGCCTCTTCCTTCATTTGTAGTTCTTTTCTCCTTTGAATGGGGCTGATGGTGACGTTTCTGTTCCTTAGAGAATACTGCCCTTGCTGGGCTGACAGCGCGTTCATATAACCTCTCTAGTAGTCATCAGATTCCTTTTCTAACACCACATCATTGGCCAAAATGAAATTTTCATCCCCTTGAATGTCTGGAGTCGCCACTATGTATTCTTCGTCTTCTGTGAGGAAAATGGGTGCACCATCAGCTGTGAAAAAATGATTGGTTTCAAACAGAGGACAATCGTCGTCTGAGTCAGTCCCTTGCACGTAGTTCTGCTGTAACGGTGTTTTAATTGGCTGTTGTGGTGTCGCTTGATCCTGCGCCCTTTGTTCTCTCTGTCTAATTCTGAATTGTGTTTGCTGCTGTCCTCTAAAATTTGGATTTCTTATTTGAGTTTCGGGTCTGTCGGAAATCGTCAAATGCTTAACCATATTTTCCATTGTACGAATTAGAGTGTCCATTCTGCTGTCCGAAGTGGAGGCTTCCTCTTTCACCACGACTTTCTTTTCGGTTCTTCCTCGAGCTCTTCTAGTCAGCATATTAGCTTCAACACTTACTGCTATTTTTTGCATTTCTTCAAGAGATGGTGGATCTCTTTCATGCAGCTGATATGCCATATCGGCATCAAAACCATCCGGAAACTTTAGCATAGATGAATCCATGGGTGGTTTGAGGTTGGCCGGAATAGCATTGTATGCAGCATTGAATCTTAAACAATAGTCTTGCACAGTTTCAACCACATTTCTTTTCATATTCTCATATTCAGACAGATTTTGTTGTGGGTTCCTTTTCACCTCCCACCGGTCTAGGAACTGTGTATGTAACTCTTGCAAAGTGTGAATAGAGCCTGCTGGTAAAGCTCTGAACCACTTTCTCACTTCACCTCCGAAGCTTTGAACAAACAACCTGGTTGCTACATTCTCTTCTTCCACTTCATGCAAGTCAAAAAAGTCATTCATCTTGTCAACATGTTGTTGGGCTGTAATGCACTGAGTGGCATCAAAGATAGAAATTTTACTCTGATAATCAGCAGGCATATCATTTAGAACCTAAGGTAAAACCAAGGGTGCATACCGGGTAGCCATATTTCTGGGAGGATTTACCACAGCATTTGTAATGCTGGAATTTGAGGTAGGTGTTGATGGAGGAGATGAAAACTGGGAATTGATTGATGGGAATGCTGATGAATCAAGAGGATGGAATGCTGCGCCTGATGATTCTGAAGGCTCAGGAATATAAGTTGCAATGATGGACTGAGGCGAATTCAAAATGTAGTCATCAATGGAAGAATTTGCTCTCTGAACTTCAATATCTACAAGAAACTCCGGATCTAAAACCGTGTCTTCAAGTGCAGTTTCAGACTTACTTTTAAACAAAGAAAGCTCAAAATTCTCATAAAAGAAAATCTCCTCTACAAAAAAACATTCACTGGGCCAAGTATGGGACCTGAAAATAGGTGTAGGACTTGGCGATCCCTCTTGTCTTCTGACTATTCTTGGGATAAGATTCGGATTTTCGAACACAGGGGGAGGATTTGGATCAGGATTAGCCCTTGTATATCTTCTTGAAGCCAGTGTGGTCAACTTACTACTATACAATATTTATATCACCCTAGAAAATTCTGAAATATCATCATCAAGACTTTGAAAGAAAACTATTACTGGGGTGATAAATATTCTACGCAAAAGTTTGTAATTGCTTCCCCAGTATGGTCGCCAGAGATGTTAGCACCCAATCTGAACCTCAGGCTGAAAAAGACAAAATCAGGGTAACAACTAAACCATGCTCAGCCTTGTAGCTAGCCCTACAAGGAGAGGAGAGGGCTCTCTCCGTAGAATAGATATTCAATAAAATGGTAATGAACTGATTTTAGGCTAGGTATATAAATGGGAAAAAGAGTTTTGATGAATTACTGAAATTTCAAGGATGTATGGGACAAGAGGACAGTATGAACTGAGGAATTAAATCGGGATACAGAATATTTCATAGGGAAAGATAGGAAGGAGGTTTAGCAATCAAGTCTAAATAAGATTAAATGGAAAGACTGTTGAGAAGCTGAAAAGGGAATAATAAATGAATCCTTTTCAAACAGAAGAAAATACACAGAGTATGAATGATTCCCCAAGGCAGAGCATATAAAATGGATTCTACCTTTCTAACTTGAAAACATTCAAACTGGAGATGTTAATGAATGAATGGTGTAACATAACAATGTACATATGAAACATAAAGGAGAAACATATGCTAAAACTCATACCACATGAATCCCATAAATCAGAGCTGAATCACTTTATTTAATTCCCTGCCAAACTGTACAACGGAGCGCAGAGCTCACTGCCACATTATTCCCCTACTTCTGAGTTTTCAGACCAAGACTTTCCGCCCTTGCAAATAATTAGAATTTACAATAAATAAACGAATTTTGCCGGAATACAAATTGATGGAAGGGGGGAAATCACAACTGAAGATAGAAGGCCAAAAGCCAACAGTCTCTTCGTAAAGGAAGAGCTGCATTACATCTGGCCAGTGAGAAGGCAAAAAATTGTAACGTAGATTTCTCTACAACGTAACTGAAGATGTGACTGTTACAATTTGGGTCTCGGCCTCTGGCTGTCGCTTTGCTTTCCATTATTCCTTTTGAATAATTGGCTTTTAATAAGACGTCGTTGCAGTAAACTGGAATGAACTAAAATACTACCTTTCGTGAAGGGAAATAGTGAATAAGAAGGAAGGGAGAGGAGGTGGGACCAGCATCTTAATCACAATCGGGATCGGGGAGCGGGAAAATATATACAAAATAAAACTTTCGATGCGGTTGGATTAAACCATGGGAATTCCTTTAATAAATGTAATAAAATGTGATTTTGGGACTTACAAAGGGGAAAGGGCCTTTATATTATAATGGGGAGTAAGTGCTGTATGGTGGGCCCAAGGATAAAATCGCAATCGCAATATTGGAATTTGCGATGGGAATTTGCGATGGGAATTTTGCGACAGGGATTTTGCGACGGGAATTTTGCGATGGGGATTTTGCGACGGGAATTTTGCGATGGGGATTTTGCGACGGGAATTTTACGATGGGGATTTTACGACAGGAATTTTGCGATGGGGATTTTGCGACGGGAATTTTGCGATGGGAATTTGCGATGATCGCACATCGCACATCGCAAATTCCACATCAACAAGACACTTGAATCTCTAAACTTGCGATCTTGCGATTTTGCGCTAAAGTGGTGGGGTTTATATATATGATATAACTTTGTTATAATGTTTGTGGGGTGTTAGTATGAATTCTTCATCGAAGTGTACGAAAAAGAACCACTTTAGCTACGCATAACTAATAGCCCTAACAACAATAGAGGCTGCCAAACATCTTCAGATCTGCGATTAGTAGTTAAAATGCTGCAACAAACAGATCTATAAATGGAAAGACATTAAGCAGTAAAATAAAGGGGTTTGCTCCATGCATCCAATAGACAAGACAAGAACGCGATTTTTGAATGAATTTTTATATTACAGGGCACATGGGAGGAAAGCAAGAAGGTGTATCCAGCTCTCCTCAATGGGATGGGTTCTTTGTAGTCCTCAGCACTTCAGATCTAAGCTTTCTCTCTCTTGTAGATGTTGAAAACCCAATGCAAAAATGAAGCTCAATGGGAGCAAATGATGGAAAAATGAGACCAAGTGTATAGATCCAGAGTGATCTAGTAGGCAACAAAAGGTGAAGAATGATGGGGAAAAACCCTCCTATTTATAACAAAATATTGGGTCATTCTAGATCTTGGTGCATGATTAAAATAATGTTAACCAAATCTAGATCCACCTTTTATGGAATATTTTATTATATTTGTTGGAGAGAAAGGGTGTTTGACTTGGGTCAAATCCCTTGATTAGTGAAAAATAAATAAATAAATGATTTATTTATCTTTTTAAGGAAGTGGTTGGGATATAATCAAATAAATAATGATTTATTTGATTAATGGTGGTTGATTTGGTCATATTTAACAGGGAATATTATCTAAATAAGATTTAAATAATTATTCCTAGAAAATAACAAGATAACTATGGGTTTATCTCATTAATTTCTTTGTTTTTGGGTTAAACATGACTGGGAATAATAATTAAATTATGGTTTAATTAATTATTCCATGAGGAAAATCAAACAAATATAGGTTTGTTTAATATTTCCTTTTGGGGTTTTCTATTTTAACATAGTGAAAGTAGTTTTACTTAGGGTAAAACTGGTCTTACATGGTGTACTTGGGTCCATCTAATGATAAAAGGTTAGATGACCAAAAAATGGTGTAACAGATTGCCCCCCAGCGTGCGAGTGTCGGGAGCAAATCGTATGACCGAAGTACGTTGTAAGAACACAATCACTAGACAACAAAAAGGGGTGTCAGAGAGAGAACTGTGAGGTAGATAGTGTGCTGAAGGACTAGACCCTGAGGAGACGAGACTCGCAGGTGCAACAAGTCTCTTTTTATGAGAGGGTACCTGTGCTGAAGGCGGCGGGGGAGGGATACCTATGCCCGCCGAGACAAAGTACAAAAGAATAGTGTGTCCAGTAAACAAGGGACCGAACTATAGAGTACAGCTGGCATAATCAAGAGCCAGATAAGAATACAATGAAGAGTCTCACATACATGCTGTGCCTGGGATAACAGCCAGGACTAGTACAATAATATCTGAGTACATGAGATAAATACAACCCAAATGCCCCCTGTAAATGGGGAAGGGCTCGCAAAATATGACTGATACATGCAAATCAAAGAGGTGCTGCAAGTGGCTAAGGCCAACATCATCAAAATCTGGAGCGGCAACGAAGGCTGCAAAGAAGAGGTCATCTGGGCATGTGGGGGGCTACCTGCAGGGCCACCCTCTCATGAGGGTTGAGACATCTCACACATACCCGGGAAGCATCAAGAGCTGCTGCTGGGTCACTAGATCGTCAAGTATACGAATCTTGATCATGCTGAAAGGAGCTGGAGAAACAATCAAGTCAAAGGGAAATGAGAGATCCCCCTGCCTGATCCGAGGCACCGAACAAGAGTGGAATCTGGAACCAAGGTACACCGCCCTCTAGACCTGGCTTCTGGAATGAATGTGCTGATGTCGACAGAAGGAGGTCCGCCATAGGTGAGGCAATGAGAGATCCTCAACTAAGGCACGAGAGAAAAACAATAGAGCGACGGACAAGCTGACACTAATGACGATAATGGAAATGGAAAGGACTGAGTAGCGACTGGACGACTGCCCTTGTTAGAGCATAAAGAGCATGGATGACATGGCAGCGACTGACACAAGATCATAAGGGATAGGGGACAGTAAGACTGAAGGTCATGATGTGCGACACAAGAGAGAGACCAAGCAATGAAGGATGGAGAGCTATAGTGGGGTGCAAAGGGACGTGGTATAGACTCCATGGATGCAATGATGACTCAACTTGGATGCTCTAAACAAGGGCGACTCGAGGGTGCTGCCACACAGTAAAGGTCCTAATGGGGGACCCCGGAAGCATGAGTACAAGATGGGGACTCATGACGAAAATCGACACGAACATGGACAAGTAAGGGAGCAATATGGTGCCCCAAGTACAAGTGTCGTAAGTGAGGAAATTCGATTTTAAATGGAGGTGAGGTAACTTCTCGTGGACGAAATGGGTCCTGGTGAAGTAGGAAACATGAAAAAATAGATGTTGGCTATCTAAAAGAAAATAAAACATGCATTTCAGAGGGGAAATGCTAAGGGTAATATTTCTTAAGATAGAGTGCATTGCGAGGGTTAGGAAGGGGATGGCCTTCGAAATCCTCTAAGAGGTATACCCCTTTGCCAAGATCCTTACTAATGATGTAAGGGCCTAGCCATAATGAGTCAAACTTCCCATGACCGAGGACATCATGGGCCTGGTCATATACTAGAACAAGGTCGCCTTCGTGAAAAGTGCGAGGTTGGACTTTTCGGTCATACTGAGCTTTGGTGCGTTTTTTGGCCGCTTCCATGGTTTGCAAGGCAACACGGCGGTCTTCGGAGGCACGCTCAAGCATGATAAGTCGTTGTTCTAGCGGTGGGGTGTCAGGGAGAAGTTCAACGGCTAGGTGTAGAGAAGGAATTTCACACTCGATCGGTAAAACTGCCTCCTCTCCAAAAACGAGGTGGAAAGGAGTGAACCCGGTGGTGGTTTTAACAGAGGTTCGATAGGCCCATAAGGCAGGAAAAAGCATGAGATGCCAGTTGGTTTTGTGCTTATTCACCGTTCGTTGAAGCATAGTCTTGAGGGTTTTGTTGACTGCTTCAACTTGGCCATTACCTTGGGGGTAATAGGAGGAGGAATATTGGTGCTCAAAACCCAACAGTGAGGATAGCTCATGCCATATCTCATCTTCAAAATGTCTGCCATGATCAGAGACCAGTTGCTTGGGAACCCTGAAGCGAGCTCTAACATGGTTAAAGAAAAAGAGGGCCGCGGTAGCTGCCATGTTGTTGAACGTTGGCATGGCCTCGGCCCATTTGGTAAAATAGTCGACCGCCACGATGATATACTTGTGGCTACCAGAGGATGGCAGGCGACACTCCATAAAGTCAATGGCCCATTTACAGAAGGGACCAGTGGAGACGACCGGATGGAGGGGAGCTGGTGGAGCTCTCGCCTTAGGGGCGAAATGTTGGCAATTGGGACAGTGTTTGACTGCCTCAATGCAATCACTGAAGAGAGAAGGCCAAAAATACCCGGCGCGCATAATTTTTTGGGCAGTAGCAAGACCGGAGAGGTGGCCACCACAAGCGCCGCTATGGCAGGCATTAAGGACCTGTTTAGCTTCAGCGTGTGTGAGGCAACGACGAAGGACAGTATCAACCCCGCGACGATAGAGGTCGTCACCGATAAGAAGGTATCGGGGGGCCTGGTGTCGGATACGTCGGCGAGCCTCACGGTCAAGGTGGAAAGCGAAATTTTGGGTTCGCAAATAAGTAACAATATCGCCATACCACGGGTCATCGGAAGTGATGGCAAACAGGTGTTCATCAGGGAAATCGTCATTAACGGGAGGGTCTTGCGATCCGGTAGGTAATTCAGAAATAAGCTCAGCGAGGGCTAAGCCTTTCTTACTTTTTGGGGTGACAAACTCAAGGTCGAATTCCTGAAGAATAACGACCCAACGGGCGTATTTCCCAGTGAGGATACGACGACTCAATAGGAAAGCCATAGGGTTGGAATTTGTCACAACCTTGGTGGAGCGCAGGAGGATATAATGACGAAGTTTTTGGACTGAGAACACGTCAGCCAGCGCTAATTTCTCGTCATAGGAGTATGAGACAGGGGGTCCCACAAGGTTCTTACTGACATAGTAGATCACATGCTCAATGCCATGGTCATCCTCTTGGATAAGGAATCCAGCGACCGAATAGGTGGAAGCGGAGATATATAGGATGAAGTCCCGATTAAAGTCGGGAGGGCGAATTAAGGGAGCAGATGTGAGAGCCTGCTTGAGGGCATCGAAAGACTCGTGAGCATAGGTATCCTAAAAAAATGGGATGTGAGAGCGCAGGAGTCGAAGGAACCCGTGTGCGGTGGTGGCATAGTCAGGGACGAACCAACGAAGAAAATTAGCTTTGCCTTGGAGGCTTTGGAGCTGGCGGATGGTACGCGGAATGGGGAGTTCAAGAATGGCTTGAACTTTCAAAGGGTCAAGAGTGATACCTTCCTTAGACACGATGAAGCCTAGGAGACGGCCGGCGGGAACGCAAAAAACACATTTCAACGGGTTGAGGCGGATATTATACTTGCGACATCGGAGAAAGATGGTGCGCAGATCATGTAGCTGTTGCGCCCGATGCTTAGAACGCGCCGTGAGGTCGTCTAAATAGGCAAGGATAATATGAGCTAAGTCGTGGAAGCAATAAGACATGGCCCGTTGAAAGGTAGCGTCGGCGTTTTTAAGGCCGAAAGGCATGACCCGGTAAGCAAAATTTCCCCACGGACTAATGAACGCGGTTTTTAGTTGATCAGCAGGACGGATAGCAATTTGGTTGTACCCGGAGAACCCATCCATAAAGGATAGAACCTCATGCCCCGCACACTCGTCAATGATTTGGTCGATGAACGGTGTGGGGAAGTTGTCTTTGGGACAAGCTTTTTTCAAGTCGCGAAAGTCCGTGCAGACACGAATGGTGCCTTGTTTTTTGAGAACGGGAACTGGGTTAGACACCCAAGTGGTGTATTCAATGGGGTAAATGAAACCAGCCTGCTTGAGCTTATTGATTTCGACTTTGATAGCGTCACGTCGGGAAGGATGAATGGGTCTCATCTTTTGTCGGACTGGTTTGGCATCAGGCCATGTGTCGATATGATGTTCGACAATGGCAGGATCGAGTTCGGGCATTTCAGAATAGGACCAGGCAAAGATATCGCAGAATTCTTTGAAAAGCTTGGTGTAAGCTTCAATTTCTTCCGGGGTGCATTGGGCACCCATGGTGATGTATTCTTCGATTCCTGGTTTGACTGAAATGTCAATTTTGATGGTAGGCGAGACATTGGCCATGTTTCCTTCTTCGAAAGCATCAGGTGTAGGGATAGGGTTTTTGAACCAATCAACTGCATGAGGAATGAAGTCTTTGGTTTCCACAGCGTATTGGTCATGGGACTGCTGTGGGAGGAAATATGCGCGATGGTGCATATCATCCCAGGGAAAGTCGGGATTGGTCATGGCTTCCATGAGGTCTTCATCAGAGTGGAAGATGGGAAGACTGGAGGAAGATGGGTCACCCGAGGAAGTAATGGTGTGGGACGGGTCATCATGAGGAGAAGGGCTCAGATGGGCGATATCAACAGATCCAAGGCCGGCTGAGGAGCCGAGGGGATCGGTAGGTTTAATGGCCGGTGAACTATTGCGCAAGGATGATGACAGGTACAAAATGGTGGTGGAGGGCTCCGTTGGCTGGATAGCGGGAGGAGGAATGTGAATGGGAGTAGGAATGTCCTCGGGTCCAATCGAAGTGGCCTTGAATTGGCGGTACATGTCCAAGGAGGAACGATACTCATCAAGGCGGGGACAGAGGTGGGTGTAATGGCCGTGAAAATCGCACAGGGCACAAGGGTGGTTTGTGCGCAAGTGCTTGAGTTTTGGGATAGAGTCGGGGATAGTGACATAGACTTCTGGGATATCAGAGTCGGGGAATGTCTCGTTGACCAGAAGCTTGAGGTGCGGAAATTCAGGACAAATGTGAGTGGCGTGAACGACGATATCATACAAAGCGCATTGGATGGCGGGCTTTGGTGGTCGTGGAAGGGTAAGAGGTGTCGGGGCGGCCTGGTCCTGATGGGTTTCCCCCTTACGAGCTTGGCCTTTCGTTCCGGGGGTTGGCGCCACAGGGGTAGGGTTCTGTGGAGGTGCGGGGGGTCCGGAAGAGGTGAGGGGGACCGGTTTAACCGGTGTCAAAGCAAGGTAAGGTTTGGGGTGGTCAGGAGGGGTAGCGGCTGGAGGGTAAATGTACCAGACGGGGAGGCCGATGGACAGATTAGGGAGAGAGAGGGTGGCCATGACGGGGACAGAAAAAACTCCGGGAGGGGGAGCCAGGAAAGGTATCTGCCCCGTAGGGTAATGACTAGGAGGGACGGCTCCAAGGTGGTTAAGGCCAAGGGGAACTGTGCCGGGAGGATAAAGAGGTTCAGGGATACCAGCTGTAGGGGGAGGGCTAGAAGGAGGAGATCCGGCTGGCTGAGATGAATGGCTAGGAGCGGATTGCAGAGGGCGGGGGGGAGGTTGCTGACTAGCCGAGGCAGGCCGCTTATGGGCAGCCTGAGACGATTGCATCATGCAAACATTCGACAGGCTGGGATCAGTGACAGGAGGAGGGGGAAGATGAGGAAAAGTACCAAGCAGGGTGGAATCTTTGTAGACGCCGGGGGAGACACTGGTCAAAGAATCGACGGTTTTCTTGTTAGCTACGGAAGAGATGGTCGTCTCGGAGGAGGTCGGAGACGGTGGCTCATGATAAGATAGCTGGTCAATGGTGACTATCTTCCCATTGTGTGGGAAAGACATCTTGCGGAAAACCGCGGATGGGACAGCAGACATGGCATAGGTGTAGCTTCGCCCCAATAGAATGTTGTAGTCTAGAGGGGAGTCAATGACTTCGACATCAACGCAAACAGTCTTACCGGCGAGGGTGATGGGACAGTTACGAAACAGGCCAATGGGTTGAGAGGCATGACCATCCCACGCTCGAAGGGTGATCGTGGAAGGGGCCAGCTCAGGGGATCCGAGTTGCTTCCAAACCGAAGTGGACATCACACAGGTGGATGCCCCCTCATCAATTATACACCGGGATACATTGGCGTTCCAGATTTTGACGGGGATTTGGAAGGCGACGGAAGGAGGAAGAGGAGGATGGTCCGATTGAGTGGCGTCGAAAACAATCATTTGGTCATCAGCAGGATCAACAGCGCCCACGGCAGATAGTAGAGCCTTATTTTGGGAAGGGCACGACTGGAGGAGTTCCAGTGTGGAAATGGCAGCAGGGGATTGCGCCAAATCATCTACTATACTATACGAATGAGCAGCTCGACCAGGAGCAGCATTTCAACGTAATGGTCCCTTGGGAATCTTGGTATGGACCTCAACTTTGGGTGGAGGGATATGTAAGGGACCAGGGGATGTCGAAAGAGGCTCTGTAGAACCTGAAGAGGGAGGCTCGGGTGCAGACTGAGCAGGAGGCTTGGGGTACTGACGAGACCAAGTTTGAAGGTGAAGATCGACGGGCGGGGAAGGATCGGAGTGCATCATAAGGATCTGGTAATCAGAGGAACCAGAAATGGAAGGGGGGGGCGGCTACCTGGCTGTCGAGCGGTTGGGTAGCCACGAATCCCTGTTGAGGGAAAGGATCAATAAACACAGCTGGCTGGGTAGTGGCCACATTAGGAGGAGCATGAGGGGAGGTGTGATGTCCGCGCAATGTGGCTTGAGACTCCCACATCTGCCAAAAAGTGTGACCCCCCGTTCCGGTTGTCTCGGCGGCAGATTTTCAGAAAAGTTGCCGTCTCAGGTGCGGCTGGTGTCGCTTACCTGCGCAATAGGGCCAGAAACACACGGAAGTTAGAAATTTGGAACTTTTAGGGTTTTATGTGAGAAAAATGACATAAAAAGAGGAAAACTAAGCAGCTGAAAAGAAGCCCTAGGGCCTGAAGTAGCTGGATATGCAGGAAAAAGAAAAACGACAACGGTCGTAATTTAAAACCCCAGCGGAGTCGCCATTTGTTAGTATGAATTCTTCGTCGAAGTGTACGAAAAAGAACCACTTTAGCTACGCATAACTAATAGCCCTAACAACAATAGAGGCTACCAAACATCTTCAGATCTGCGATTAGTAGTTAAAATGCTGCAACAAACAGATCTATAAATGGAAAGACATTAAGCAGTAAAATAAAGGGTTTGCTCCATGCATCCAACAGACAAAACAAGAACACGATTTTTTGAATGAATTTTTATATTACAGGGCACCTGGGAGGAAAAAAAGAAGGTGTATCCAGCTCTCCTCAATGGGATGGGTTCTTTGTAGTCCTCAGCACTTCAGATCTAAGCTTTCTCTCTCTTGTAGGTGTAGAAAACCCAATGCAAAAATGAAGCTCAATGGGAGCAAATGATGGAAAAATGAGACCAAGTGTATAGATCCAGAGTGATCTAGTAGGCAAAAAAAGGTGAAGAATGATGGGGAAAACCCTCCTATTTATAACAAAATATTGGGTCATTCTAGATCTTGGTGCATGATTAAAATAATGTTAACCAAATCTAGATCCACCTTTTATGGAATATTTTATTATATTTGTTGGAGGGAAAAAGTATTTGACTTGGGTCAAATCCCTTTATTTGTCAATAATAAATAAATAAATGATTTATTTATCTTTTAAGGAAGTGGTTGAAGGATAATCAAATAAATAATGATTTATTTAATTATTTGTGGATGATTTGGTCATATTTAACAAGGAATATTATCTAAATAAGATTTAAATAATTATTCCTAGAAAATAATAAGATAAATAAAGGTTTATCTAATTAATTTCTTTGTTATGGGTTAAACATGATTAGGAATAATAATTAAATTATGGTTTAATTAATTATTCCATGAGGAAAATCAACAAATATAGGTTTGTTTAATATTTCCTTTTGGGGTTTTCATTTAACATATAGTGAAAAGCAAGCCTCAGATATCCTAGAGTTTGGGTCTTACATGGTGTACTTGGGTCCATCTAATGATAAAAGGTTAGATGACCAAAAAATGGTGTAACATGGGGTATTGGTCGGAGAAGTGTTTAAGGGGAGGGACTTTGTAATATGAAGCTTTTTATTATAAAGTCTAAAGGCATGGAGGGGAAGTGGTTGGGTAATAAAATCGCATATTTTATTAAATGATTTACAATGCGATATTATAATCGGAAGGGGGAAGGAAGGGATTTTTAAAGGGATTTCAACATAAAGTTAAAGGGGAAACATGGGAAATAGGTGGGGCTTAGGGAATAGAGGGCTTTTACTTCACTTAAGCACAAAATCCAATCCAGAAGCCAGTTTTGAGAGTGTAGTATACCGTTGGAAAGCTCTTTCCGGGCTCTTTCTGATGGATATGCTTTGAAGATGATTTGGTGCTAAACATACTGCAGAAAACTTCTCTGAAGGCAGAGACATCACTTTGTGGAGATAACAGCTTCTGAATTGTGGCTGAAAGGCAAAGTATCATGTCTTCACCTCAAAACATGGTTTTGAGGTGAAGCTTGTATCAAACCAAACAAATGATATCTTTGATCTTCCTGGTGCTATGACTTTGTATTTATTGACTTCCTCATGACTTCGCTGATCTTTATTTGACACTTGACTCATTAATTTGACCATGGCGAGACCTTAGAGACTAATGAGACCCATCCTATGACCTACTACTATGATTTTGAGAATGAAAGTGACAAATGACTGAAGATCATAGGAAGGAAAATCAGCAAGTACCTCATGAGGGAAAACTGGTAACAAATTACTACCATCAATGAATCCGTGACCTAACGGAATGGCGAAATTGATTATTATGGGACTCCTAATATGAAAATGCAAAAGAGAAATTTTGATCACTGATGGCAGTATGACTAGAGTGACACTAACAGCAGGCAAAACTGTTTGTGTCGACGTTGAAGTTATCGACGCCCCTCTTGACTACAACATTATTTCGGGGCGTAGTTACACCTATGCCATGTCTGCCGTCCCATCCGCAGTCTACCGCAAAAAAAATTTCCCTCATAATGGCAATATTGTCACCATTGACCAGTTGACATACCATGAACCGAAATCTCAGACCTCCCCTGAGTCCACCATCTCTATTGTCACCAATAAACCAAGTGTTGATTCTTTGACCACTATTTCCCCTGGTGTCTATAAAGACTCCTCCTTGCTTGGAACCTTTTTCGACCTTTCTCCCATACTCGATCCTAGCATGGCGAATGTTTGCATGATGCAATCTTCATGGGATGACCTTGCACAGCCCATCCTGGCTAGTACGCAAACACACCCTCACCCAACTCCACCAGCTCCTAGCCCTTTGCCCCCACTAGCCCACCTTCTTCCTTCGTAATCTCCTTCCCTGAACACTCCTCCTGGCCATTTCCCTGCTGGTCAGATTCCATTCCTTGCTCCCCCTCCTGGCGCGCATTCTGTCCCTATCTTGGCTACCCTATCCATCCCCAACTTGACCTTGGGCATACCTGTCTGGTACCTAGACCCCCCAGCCCCTACTCTTCCTGTCCAACCCAAACCTTATCCTTCTTTGACCCCGGTTCAACCGATACCCATGGCTTCTCCCACTGCCCCTATACCTCAGTCCCCTCATCAGAAACCACTCCCTATGGAAACGATGCCAGGTGCCACTAGCCAAGCTCGGAGGGGGGTATCTAAGGACAAAGCCACCCCAACAACTTCTTCCCATCCTCGACCTCCAAAGCATCCCATCTAGTGTGCTTTGTGCGATATTGTCGAACATGCTACCCATACTTGTCCCGAATTACCACATCTCAAAACCATGGTCAATGAGACGTTTCCCGAATCTACTCTCCCTGAAGTCTCTGTCACCATAGTTGATTCTCTTCCTAAACTTAAACACTTGCGCACCAATCACCCTTGTTCTTTGTGCGATTTCCACGGACATTACACCCATCTTTGCCCTCGCCTGGATGAGTATCGCGCTTCTTTAGTCACATACTGCCAATTTGAAGCCGTGCTTGCCCGCAATCCTTATTCCCTACCACTAGACCCCATGTCTCCCCCGATTACCATTCCTCCTCATGATACTGAAATGACCGAAACTTCAGCCACTATTCTCTACCTTTCCTCATCCCCGCATCTCCCGACACCCGAACCCTTAGTGCCTTCCGCCGCCAGTTCGCTCACTCACTCATCTGTTCACTCCGCTATCAGTCCTCATGCCGACACACACGTGAACCTTCCCCCTCCAAATCAGGTGTCTCATATCTCTACCTCCTCCTATACTCCTCTTCCTCCCAACCTTCCCATCTTTCAGACCGATGAAGACATCATGGAAGCTATGACCGCACCTTATTTTCCATGGGACGACATGCACCATCATGCATACTTCCTATCACACCAGTCCCATGACCAATATGCCCTCGAATCTAAAGATTTCATTCCCGACAAAGTCGATTGGTTCAAAAACCCCATCCCTGCACCTGACGCTTTCGAAGAATGCAATATGGCTAATATCTCTCCTACCATTAAAATAGACATTTCTGTCAAACTAGGTATTGAAGAACATATCACCATGGGTGCCCAATGCACTCCAGAAGAAATTGAAGCCTACACCAAACTCTTCAATGAATTCCATGATGTTTTCGCTTGGTCCTACTAAAAAATGCCCGGACTCGATCCTGCCATTGTTGAACATCACATCGACACATGGCCTGATGCCATTCCGGTCCGTCAAAATTTGAGACACATTCATCCTTCTAGACACGAAGCCATCAAAGCTGAAATCGATAAGCTCCGGCAAGCTGGTTTCATTTACCCCATCGAATATACCACTTGGGTGTCTAACCCAGTTCCCGTCCTCAAAAAACAAGGCACCATTCGTGTTTGCACCGACTTTCACGATTTGAACAAAGCTTGTCCTAAAGACAACTTCCCCACACCATTTATTGACCAAATCATAGATGAGTGTGCGGGGCACGAGATTCTCTCCTTTATGGATGGCTTCTCTGGATATAACCAAATTGTTATCCGTCGTGCTGATCAACTTAAAACCGCGTTCATTAGTCCATGGGGCACTTTCGCATACCGAGTCATGCCATTTGGCCTTAAAAACGCCGATGCCACCTTTCAACGAGCCATGTCTTATTGTTTCCATGACTTATCCCATATTATCCTTGCCTATTTAGATGACCTTACTGCACGTTCTAAACATCAGGCGCAACACCTTCATGACCTGCGTACCATTTTTCTCCGATGCCGCAAATATAACATTCGCCTTAACCCATTGAAATGTGTCTTCTGTGTTTCCGTCGGTCATCTCCTTGGTTTCATCATGTCAAAAGACGGGATAACTCTCGACCCTTTGAAGGTTCAAGCCATTCTTGAACTTCCTATGCCTCGTACCTTACGCTAGCTTCAAAGTCTCCAAGGCAAAGCTAATTTTCTTTGCCGATTCGTTCCTGACTACGTAACTACCGCACATGGTTTTCTTAGACTTCTTCGAACTCACACCCCTTTTGTCTGGGATACGTCCATTGACGCCCTCAAGCATGCTCTCACATCCACTCCCTTGATCCGTCCCCCTAACTTTGACCGAGATTTCATCCTATACATCTCCGCTTCCACATATTCGGTTGCTGGTGTCCTTATCCAAGAGGATGATAACGATATCGAACATGTGATCTATTATGTCAGTAAGAGCCTTGCCGGTCCACCTGTGTCCTACTCGCATGAAGAAAAATAGCACTAGCTATCGTGTTCTCGGTCCAAAAAATGCGTCATTATATCCTCATGCGTTCCACCAAGGTTGTGACTGATTCCAACCCCATGGCTTTCCTATTGAGTTGCCGCATCCTCAATGGGAAGTACGCCCGTTGGGTCGTTATCCTCCAAGAATTCGACCTTGAATTTGTCACCCCAAAAAGTAAGAAAGGTTTAGTCCTCGCTGAACTCATTTCTGATCTGTCTACCAGAACACAAGGTACTCCAATTAATGATGCTCTTCCCGATGAACATTTGTTTTCCATCACCATCGACGATCCTTGGTACGGTGACATCCTTAATTACTTGCGAACCCAAAATTTCGCCCTCCATCTCGATTGAGATGCTCGACGACGTATCCGACACCAAGCCTCTTGCTACCTTCTAATCAGCGATGACCTTTATCGTCGTGGAGTAGATACTTTCCTTCGTCGTTGCCTCACACACGCTGAAGCCGAATAAGTCCTCAATGCCTGTGATAGCAGTGCTTGTGTTGGCCACCTCTCCGGCCTTGCCGCCGCCCAAAAAATCATGCGTGCTGGGTATTTTTGGCCTTCTCTCTTCAATGATTGCATTGAAGCAGTCAAACATTGTTCCAATTGCCAACATTTCGCCCCCAAGGCGCGAGCTCCTCCCACTCCTCTCCATCCTGTTGTCACCACCGGTCCTTTTTGTAAATGGGCCATCGAATTTATGGAATGTCGACCCCCATCTACTAGTAACCACAAATATATCATCATGGCGGTTGACTATTTCACTAAATGGGCCGAAGCTATGCCAACATTTAACAATACGGCAGCCACTACAGCCCTCTTTTTCTTTAACCATGTCATTGCTCGATTCAGAGTTCCAAAATAGTTAGTCTCGAACCATGGCCAACATTTCGACGATCAAATTTGGCAGGAGCTATCCTCCCTATTGGGTTTCGAGCACCAATATTCATCTTTTTATTACCCCCAAGGTAATGGCCAAGTTGAAGCGGTCAACAAAATTCTTAAGACCATGCTTCAACGAACGGTGAATAAGCACAAAACCAATTGGCATCTCATGCTCTTCCCTGATTTGTGGGCTTATCGTACTTCTGTTAAAACCGCCACCGGTTTCACTCCTTTCCACCTTGTCTTTGGCAAGGAGGCAGTCTTACCTATCGAGTGTGAAATCCCTTCCCTTCACTTGGTCATTGAACTTCTTCCTGATAGCCAACCTCTAGAACAACGACTTATCATGCTCGAGCGTGCCTCCAAAGACCGTCGTGTTGCATTACAAACCCTTGAAGTGACAAAAAAGCGCACCAAAGCTCAATATGGCTGAAAATTCCACCCTCGTACCTTTCACGAAGGTGACCTCATTCTAGTATATGACCAGGCCCACGATACCCTCGGTCATGGGAAGTTCGACTCATTATGGCTAGGTCCTTACATCATCTGTAAAGACCTTGGTAAGGGGGCATATCTTTTAGAGGACTTTGAAGGCCATATCCTTCCTAATCCTCACAATGCACTCTATCTTAAGAGATATTACCCCTAGCATTTTCCCTACGAAATGTGGGTTTTCTTCTCTTCTAGATAGCCATCATCTGTTTGTTTTGCACTTTGTTACTTCACCAGGACACTTGTTGTCCACGAAGCATTACTTCACCTCCCCCTCAAAATCAGATTTTCTCACTTACCACACATATCATTGGGGGCACCACCTTGCCTCCACACTTATTCCTGTTTGTGTCAATTTCCGTCATGAGATACCCTTTTGTACTCATGTTATTTATGATCCCCTTTGGATCATCCCTCATTCCATAATCATCATTAGTCTCTCTCTGTTCGTCGCTCTACTCTTTTCCCTTGTGCCTCAGTTGGGGTTTCCTTATTGCCTCACCTATGGCAGACCTACTTCTGTCGACATCAGCTCATTTACTCCAGAAGCCAGGTCTAGGGGGCAGTGTACTTTGGTTCGAGATCTTCTCAGCCTGATCGTGGTATATATACTTAATGGTCTAGTGATGCAGCAGCAGCTATTGGTGATTCCCAGGCGTGTGTGAGATGCCTCAACCCTCATGAGGGGGTGGCCCTGCAGGTAGCCCCCCACATGCCCGGATGACTTCTTCATTTCAGCCCTTGATGCAGCTCCTCTCATTTGATGATATCGGTCTCAACCGCTTGTAGCGCCTCTTCGATTTGCATATATCCGTCAGATTTTGTGAGCCCTTCCCCGTGTGCAGGGGGCATTTGGGTATATTTGTATCTCCTGTACTAAAATATTCTTGTATAAGTCCTAAAGGTTATTCCAGGCATCACATGTATGTGGGATTCATATTTTTTGTCTGGCTTATGTTTAGGCCAGCACATGCTTCATTCTTGCGTTCCGTGGTTTTCCGGGCGCCTTATCCTTTGTACTATTGTATCAGCGGGCATAGGTATGCCTCCCCCGCCACCTTTAACACTGGTACTACTTCATCACCTAGAGACTTGTTGCACTTGTAAGTCTTGTCTCCTCCGGGTCTAGTCCTTTAGCACATTAGACTACCTTACGTTCCTCTCTCTCACTTCCCTCTTGATGCCTAGTGATTGAGTTCT
Organism: Pinus albicaulis; assembly: GCA_034641835.2. NCBI lineage: Eukaryota > Viridiplantae > Streptophyta > Pinopsida > Pinales > Pinaceae > Pinus > Pinus albicaulis. Next base: position 259,806,375 of record CM076571.1, read on the forward strand.
TACAACGTACTTCAGTCATACGATTTGATCCTAACACTCGTACGTTGGGGGGAAATCTAATACACCATATTTTTTGTCATCTAACCCATTATCCTTAGATGAACCCAAGTACACCATGTAAGACCAATTTTACCCTAAGTAAAATTTATTTCACCATATAAAATAACATTTATCCATATTTCCTAGTCATATTTAACCCAAAACAAGGAAATTGATTAAATAAATCATTATTTATTTAATTATTTCCTAGGAATAAGTTATTCAAATCATTATTTAATAATATTCCTAGTTAAATTTGACTAAATAATTTATAAATAATTAAATAAATCATTATTTATTTAATTATATTCCCATCATTTCCCTAAAATGATAAATAAATCATTTATTTATTTATTATTTATAAATAAAGGAATTGATCCAAATCAAGAATCCTTTTCCCTCCAACAAATATAATAAAATATTCCTAAAGGGTGATTCTAGAATTTGATTAATAATATTTGATTCATGCACTGAGTTCTAGAACACCCCAATATTTTGTTATAAATAGAAGGGTTTTCCCCATTCATTAGTCACCTTCACTGCATTAGATCACATTAGATCTACTCTTGGTCACCATTTTCCATTTTGCTTTGTGAGCTCCCATTGAGTTCTATGTTTGTCAGGGTTTTTCCACCACAATAAGAGAGAGGAATTTTAGATCTGAAATGCTGAGGACTTTCAAGAATCCATCCCATTGAGGAGAACCGGAAAACACCTTTCTTGTTTTCCTCTCAGGTGCCCCATTCTTTAATATAATACAAATCATTCTTTTAAACACTTTGTTCTTGTCTTGTCTATTGGATGCATGGAGCCATATTATATTTTATCTGCTTAATGTCTTTTATGCTTAGATCTGAATTTGTGCAGAAAATTTAAAGATATTTCGCAGCCATAATCGATGTTAGGGCTATTTTTTATGCGTAGCTAAAGTGATCTTTTATGACGAAATATTCATACTAACATTAATTCTCGATTTTTCAATGACCCATGCCACAACCCCATGGGGTTTTATACCATTAACTGAGGTTACTAACTTCAAACATGAATATCGCTCAAACCGTGAAGAATTATGTGGCATGCAATATATCAACGGAAACATCTCAACAAGAATAAACCATAAATACTATCCTTGACTCGGAATATTGGTAGGTAAAAATTCCCATGCAAGATAGGGGTAGCCCGCAATGCTGCTTGGGTTGACATCAATGACAACAACTGATCAACAATATCCCCCTTTTCCATTTATGGCAACACAAGTACTCCCCCTATGATCATGACACGTCTTCCTACAACATTATCTCCCCCTTTGATATCAATGACAAAGGGTAACTCCCCTTGACAGACAACCATCCTGCGGACCTGTACACACTTCCACTCCACCTTTATTTTATGAATAAGGAAAATCTAATGAGAACTTGGGAGAATCCAAAGATTTTGGCAAAGATATTCAAATGCTTGAAGAGTACTCTTATGATCATCAACGCTTCCTGCCAAATCTGCATCTGTAAAGGCTTGAATGATGAGATTGTTACCCTTGGGATAACACACACCATTTTCTAATGTTCCCTTTAGATATCAAAGAATTATTTGAGCGCAATAATATGTGATTCTTTTGGTGTAGCTTGGAATCTTGCTACTTGTCCAACTGCTTCCATAACATCTAGCCGGCAGGCTGTTACATATAGAATATTACCAATCATCAATCTATACAACCTCTGATACACATCCTTAGATGAGTCGTCTATGCTCAATTTTCAACCTGTTACCATCGGAGTAAGGACGGGTTTGCAATCTTACATTTTGAATTTCTTGAGAATTTCCTTGATGTACTTGGATTGACATATAAATATTCCTTTCTCTTGATGAGATATTTAAAGCCCTAAGAAGTATGTCAGCTCACAAATTAAAGACGTCTCGAACTCTCTTTTCATCTTTGTAGCAAAGTTCATACTTAGTCGATCATTAGTGCTACCAAATATTATATCATCCTCTTTAGCTAGTAGACATGCTTTATTAGCTTCATCCAAAACAGATATGTCGTTTGGAGCTTGACTTTCTATAGCCATAATTTTACCATACCTGCCTTTCCTGATTTCAAATTTTGTGGAGTTGAATAGTATTGTGTCCTTGATCACACATTTTTCCAACATTGAGCAGATTATGATTCATGTTTTCAACTAATAGAACATTCTTGGCTAGAGCATATTTTCTTCCAAGAGTGACAGTACCTGATCCTATAACATTTGAAGATCCATCATTTCCAAAGGACATGGTTCCATCCTTCTTCTCTTTCAGAGATACAAATTTATTCCTATCTCCAATCATATGCATTGAGCAACCGCTATCAACATACCACACATATTTTTTGTTTTGAGCCTTGAGAGCAAGAGCACAATTATCAGTCTTCTTCTTCTTCCATGTTTTTTTGTTCTATGGCTTCGAAGATTCTTCTGGAGGATTTTCAAGTCTTCAGTCTCTGGCTATGTGTCCAAAGTTTCGACATTTTTAACATTCAATATTATTTCTTAAATGTTCAAATCTATTGATGTTTCTTTGAGCCCTGAGAGGTTCATATTTGACAGATCTCCTAGAATTGTATTGGTTCCTAGGGTACGTGCGAAATTCTATAGATTTGTGACCAAATTTTCCACATGAATTACAATAGCCATGAAAAATATGTTGGTATCTGGATGGAAATATTCATTGAGGAATTGTCTTCCATGGTTGCTCTTGAAAATCTTTTCCAATGAAGTCTACTTGCCTGTCAGATCTCATACGTTCACTGTATTTTATTGTAGAAGGTCATGATTCTTCTTCTTTGTAACTGAGGCCAGTTCTGTCATTGTAAGATCATTGATTGTTGATGAGTTCTTCCAATGCCCTTCAGTTGTTGGAATAGTTTTGGACATTTTTTCCCTTCTTCACTTCCTTATGCAATGAGATTATTTCAACTTCTAATGATTCCCTTTCTCAATTTATTTCTTCCAACTTCTTTTGAAGTGACTCTTCAATACATTTGTGTTCTTCAACTTCAAATTTGATACCTTGAACTTGTTCTTCAAGAGTATTGGAATGGATCTTCTCAGCCTTGAGATATTTTATAAGCTTGATTGCCTCATAAAATTATTCTATGGTCAACCCTTCATCTTTTTGTTTGATACCTCGTGTTTATTGTGCTTAGCCATAAAAAATACTCTCTCATTGGATTATTCTTCGTTGTCAATGTATTCATCGGATGATGAGATATCTTATTTTTCTTCACACTTGCAGGTGCAGGTCTTTGCCTTTGAAGGTTGTTTGTCCTTAGTGGTTTTCTTAGATGCAGTGAAAACAGTTTCTAGATGTGAAGTATCCTCTTCTCAATCACGTTTCATTTCATATGCTATGAGAACTCCATGTAATTCTATTTGCTGAGTTTTGCCATATTTTCATTGTATTCTAATACCGATACCTTTGGGTTGAATCTTCTTGGTAACGTTCTAAGAACCTTTCATATAATAGTCTTCTCGTCAATAGGCTCTCCCAATCCTTCCAAAGTGTTGGTTATTTCATCAACGTGTTGGAAGTACGCAATGATGTTTCCATCTTCTTTCATTCTGAGTTGCTCAATTTATTCTCTTTATATTTGAAGCTTTGCTTCTTTGACATTTGTGTCACCTGCATATATATTCTCAAGCTTGTCCCATACATTTTTGGTGGTTTTACAACCCAAAAAATTATGATAAGAAGATTTAATAAGTCAACTGATAATAATATTCTTTTCTTTTGTGTCATTTACCAAATTCTTCTTACCTTTTTCATCCATGGTTGATGTAAATCCATTTTGAATAGTGTTCCATACTTCGTAACCTTGCGCCAAGAGATAGACCTCCATTCTTCCTTTCCAGAGTGCATAATTATTTTCATTGAACAGAGGTACACCATTTTTGGTATGCTCCATGACCTTCTTCCAGATGTTAAACTGCTATTGAAGGAACAAAGCTCTGATACCAATTGTTGGAAATATTGAGATGGGGGGTGAATCAATAATCCTTTCAATTAATATTATCATTAATATTTCATAGCATTATTTATTCTTCAATTATTATTAGTGTTTGTGCAATGATAGCATTAAACAAAAGGAACACAAATGCACATAGTTTTTAAGGTGGAAGCCCCCTCCAGGACAAAAAACACCTGAATGCTTTTCTAATAATTCTTTAATATTCAACTCCAATTGAAAATAAATCTCCAACTTCCTAGAATCTAGAAAAGAATTCTTCTCCAGCTCCCATTGGAAGAACACTCCAATGCCCGAGATTCATCAATAGTCAACTGAACAGATGCCCCAACGCCCAATGAGCTACAACTCACCCTATAACCACCCTACCACCTTATAGAAGAATAAAATAATAATGGACTCCCATACCAGGGAAAATGGTCCACTTTAAAATGATATAGAATTATGTAGAAGAATAAGACACACTAGACCATAACCCCAACTACGACACAACCACCTGATAATAATCCTAGAATTCCCGACACTGCCTCTTCAACTCTTGGTAGATAGACACTTATCCAATTTTTACAATGGTGCTTTTACAATTACTTATTAGAATGATACCTTTACAATGACTGTATGTAGTGCTGTTGTTATCACCCAAAATTTTTAGTACATCATTGTGACATGGTTACAAAAATTTCATGGTTCAAAATTGGGTTTAGAAGTCAATTTAGGTTTGGTCAAGGGTAGGTTTTATATTTTTATGGTTTAAATCTCATCGTTAGGTTCAAATGAAGTCCTTTTTAAACTTATCTCATGTCAAAAATTCATTATTTTCATTTGTGGGTCATTTCCTAAAGTTTCGGGTCAAAAAAACAGGTTTTTGTAGTGCCACCCATTGAAAAAAAAAAAAATGTGTACGAAAACACTGATAGTTTCATAGCACAAACATGAAAAATTGCACTGCAGGCGCTACAAAAGAGCAGATTTATAACTGTGTTGTCAGTTGAGCTGGAAAATGTTAGAAACCATTAGGAAAGGGTAGGTTAGTGGTATGATGAGTCAGGTAATGATGAAATTCGATGTAATCACCCACATTTGCAGTCATCATTGTCATTATAGGCTATGAATTAGGCATCATTCAGTTATGAAATGACATTTTAAATTTCAAAATCTTTCCTAATTGGTCATTCTTGCTTTCCTTTTTCCTCCATTTGAAATGTCTAAGCTCTGAAGTGTTAAACCAAACCTGTGGCCAGTTCATACAAAGCTTTTCTGCACCCATATCAAGCAAGGTTGTGTTGAGGCCTTAAAAATATGTGGCAACAACAAGGGGGGTAACTACTCGATCCAAACCTTAAGACAATTCCTTTTCCATTTGGGATAGTGGCTCCGACTGGGTGTAATGGGACCAGTTTCCCAGAGTTGGGTTTTTGTTTGATTGTTGGGTTTCTCTCAAAGGATTTTCATGATGAATCACTAAAAAGATAAAAAAAATTATTCTAAAATGCAAAAATTTGAATTAATTCTAATCTAATCTAACCTAGGATAATACTAATTTGATGCGATCTAGAATGATATCTATTCAATCTGTGATGATTTAGATCATCACAGTTTTAATATAATTAATACTTTTGTAAGATGATTCTCTTGAAACAATAGTTAATCAAAATAAAATGTGAAACATATTGCATATTTTATAATGATCATATATAAAAAAAAAACCAATTTCTATCTTTATATCGTACAATAGTGTAACTGATATTTCAGACAAAAACAATTGATTTCATATATAATTCATGAAATCTAGACTCATCATAGTTAATATTTAAAACATAATTAGCATACATGATAATAGTACCAAATGTGTACTATCATGTTCATTTGATCAGTGATAATAGGCCACATTTAGCTCTTCTACCAATAAGTCTTTCAAAGAATACAAAAGTGCATCAACAATGATCAACAAAATGATATATAACTGAAAAGGCCATGTTCCATTATTTCATCAAGGCATCCACAAGCTTACAGTAAAGCATTCTTTGTAAATGTTCTCAATAAAATACTAGACCCTTCTCTAAATGCATGAGAAGGGTTTAAATGCTATACTAACTACTTACAAAAATAGATTATACAAAATATCTTATGAGGTGATTTCAAACAACCTTCCTCGTTCTTAGTATATAATTGCTAAAAATTGAAATTATAAAAAACAAACAAACTAATAATCATGCCTGATGATAAGCTACTGCCAGCTCTACTTTTCTGCTCACAAACATTGGACATCGGTTGAGCTTGTGAAGGTTTCCTGAACTGTGTCTTAATTTGTGCATCAAATATAGCATCCAGTAAAAGTGGTTGTATTTTATGTATGGAATTCAAAGAACAATTCAGTGTCATGATCTGACTATGAGGTTTAACCAGTAGCTGCTAGTATGCTTCCCAATCAGTATTTTTCAGCTGTGTAAGTGCTTGTTCTCGAAGTTGACCTGCATCTTTCCAACTTTGCTCTAAATATCTGAGATCAGGAATAGATTTATGATTTCCTTCTTTAATCAGAATAGAAGTATGCAATATGTGGTTAATAATTTTGACCATATTATTTGATATACCTGTTGCTCTGGCTATGGCCAATTCTTCCTATTTTTTCATATTTTAACTTGTTATCTAGTTTCCTCCAACCTTGAATTGCCTTGAACGGGTCTTTGTTCTTCTTAGCAAACTTTGTAACAAACTGACTGTTGTAAATGTCTTGCGGGTCAGGCAGCTTATACATGATTTTCAGATCTTCAGCTCTGAAAGAACCTAGAATCTCATTCTTGAAGGTTCTTAATTGTCTATCTTTGATTGTTGAATTATCGAGCACCCACCTAATCATGTCGATATATGGAAGAAGAGTAGCCCTTACTGCTATCCTATAGAGGAAAGAGCATGCAATATCTTTGAACTGTAAATTTGATGGTGTTTCATCATCGGTAGTCATCGTAACTTCCAGTACTTCTGGTTCTTCATCATCGAGCATAGTGTAGATATCTTGCCATTTCATAGCACCTCCATCTACAATATAGACCGTATATGAGACTATGGGTGACATTTCTATTTGTTCCAGTTCTGCAACAATTTGTTTGTGGTGTTTCTGAATCACTTTGCGGATGGACATTTCTTAAAGGAAAATCCCTATTAAAGATAGAGTAAATGATCAAATGATGGAATATCTATTGAAATGATCTATTTTGAAAGAAAAAATTTGAGAAACAACTATATCATTAATTAATCTTAACGAATCAATAACTGTTTGCATTGGGATGATAAAACACAATTAATATTTCCTCACATGATTTATTTTTGTGTAAAACCTTTATTCAAACCTGTCAAATACATCGCATCATGCCCTTTGAACCTATCTTTATGAAGCGTATTACCTTTTGTTTATGCGATATGTGATTTCGTGATATCGCAAAATCACAGAAGCCGTAGTATGAAAAATCTCAATATCGGAAATTTGGTAAGAATTGCTTAAAGTTTTACAACGTAAATCCACGATATGTGATTTATAATGTCGCTTGCAAAACTTCAAATTGGCGATTGCAAAATTGAGATTTTGATGTTTTATTGTTTTAACTTTTAATAAGAAAAGATTTATGCGGAATGCGATTTGCAATAAGGATGTTTTATTAATTGCATTTTTTGTTTTTTATGCTTTTTATTTAATAAAAGTGATGATGATTTTTGGAGTTTGATTTTTATCAAAATACAAAAATACCTTTTTAAGAAGGGTCCCTATTTCTATTTATCAAAGGTCTAGATTATTTTGAAAATAAAAATGGGGGGAGTTGTTGCATAGCACAACAGGTTGATACAAATTTATCAAGCGAGGCTGCTTTTACATATATTCAAGTGAGGCTGATACATTTTAACAAGTGAGGCTAACGGGTTTTTTGAAAAGTATGGCAGAAGACAAGAAAATACACAGAGGAGGACTTTGCTTAAGGCATGAACCTAAAGATACGATATCAATAACTGAAGATCCAGTAGTGATGGAGGCATTCAGAAAAGTAGGCTACTTACGGTTTTGTGAGAATTTTCAGGGCTCTCACACATAGGTATCCAAATAATTTTCCACAAATTTTAATGGAACAGCTACTATGGTTGGGATGCTAAGTGTATCTGTTACACCAAAGACCATTGTTGTTGTTACAGAGATACTAAGAGGTCAATAAACTTGGTTTAAAAGCTTCAAATTTGATATGGAGCAATGAAAAGAGTTCATGAAGCCTGAGTACACAGACATGGACCTTAACAGTGCTATCCCTAGAGGCTTCATCAAATACACTTATTCAAAGTTGCTGCTCAACATACAAAAGTATTTTACATGTGAAGGCAGATATCACAAGGTTTAATCGTATCATTTCAAGTTGCTTCTGCATTTCATTGGTATGATTTCACTCAATTTTCCTTTTTATCTGCATAGGAGTCTTCCAAAGATGGCTGATAAGGTGCAGGTGAAGTCTAAAGGGAGTGAAACATCCTTGTTTCATCATGTTTTAATGAAGTTATTGATTTTAGATGAACTTCAGAATATAGGAACGGATTGGTCATATTTCTTGTTTATAAATGGTTTTGATTTGGAAACCCTAACCCCTGCAAGAAACCCTAAAGCTAAAGGAGTTCCATCACCAGCAGTAGCAGAACCAAGTAAACCTATGGCTGTAAAACCAAAATAATCTATAAAATTGAAGCCAAGGAAACAAATTAAGAAAAGGTCAAAGTAGATACAAATTCTTGATACACCAACTCCATCACCTGCAAAAGAGAGGTCAAAGGTTTTCAAAGATGCAAAACAGAAACAAGTTGTTAGTAAGTAGGAAATCAAAAGAGTAACTGGAAGCCAAGCAGTGGCATCAAAATGAAATACAGTTGCTACAGAGGACAACCCAGTAGTAAAGGGAAATCTAGAGGACATTCTTAATGCTATTGACATTGAGAAGAAACCTATTGCTCAAGATGAGTTCATTGGGGAAGATGAGCATAAACTGAAAATGGCCAAGTCTACCAAAAAGCTAGAGTTCATTGGGGAAGATGCAGCTTTCATCTTTCAAGCAAGAAATCCTATGACCAGGCATGCTAGAAAACTGAACGAAGGTAGCAAGGAAGTTCAAAAACCCACTGAGACACCTAAAGCTCCTAAACAAGTTGTTGATCTCTCATCACCTACAGTGAAGCATACAGCCAGCAAGAAAAAGAGGGGAAAAGAAGAAATGACAGAGAAAACAAAGTTTCAGCATCTTAAGGAAAAATTGAGGTTGGAAAACCAGGAGATTGTTGTCATGAGAAAAAGGGCTAGAAAGCATAGTTTTGAGAAAGCACAGTTTAAAACGATGAAGGCACTGTGGGAAGGACAAACTAATTATATTTCTGAAACTCCAAGTAGTGCAGAGCAGTTTTTCAAGTGGACAGTTCCAACAATAAATGAAACCAAGTTTGTCAGAATAATAAAGAATCACTTGAGAGCTACTAATAGAAGACTTAAAGATCAAGTAGAGGACTTAGAGCAGCAGCTAAAATTGATTTAGGATGAGTTAAATAGCAGAGTTATTAAAATAACAGTCTTTGAAGAGCCAATAGCTAAATAAAGTGCAAATGAAGAAGGAACCTCAAGTAAGCTATAATGATTTTCTTTTATAGTTAATATGGTTTTTAAATGTTGCAGACAGGTGTATTTCAAGTTTTTGGCATATCTACAGCTTTTTTTTTTGAAATTTTTTGACAAAACTGCACACTCAGCAGTTTCGTAGTGCAGACAGTGTAAAAAAGCAAAAATGCGCTACGGAACTGTTGTAGCATATTTTCTGCTCATTTTACTCGTTTTTTGAAAGTTTGAAAAGTGATTTAAGGACTGGAATTGATGTGGGAGATGTAATAAAGGGTAAATTAAACTATGTAAGTGGAAAGAAGTCAAAATTTTGAAGAATAAGCGTTACTATGGCAATGTTATAAAGGTGTTACGAAACTATTGTGTTTTTGTAGTGCAGTACATTACAACTCTTTTTAATAGCCTTGGAGGCGATTTTGGACAACTGGAGCCTAGGGAGGAGTTTTGGGATGTATTAAATAAACTTCAAATAGCTAAGGACCTCGAAATAAAGAGTACATCATGGTCAGAATTTTCAAAGAAAACACAAGACTCTATGCCTATAAAACATAGGATTGTTTCCTATTTTGATGGAGGTTAGAAATATGGTAATGAAGAGCTAAAGCCCATCATCCAAATTCGACCAAGTGATGATACACTTGGAAATGATTTATGTTTAAATAGATAAGGTTGTTAGAGATAGCATTAAGCAGTTTGAGTCCTTTTTGGAACAAAAGTTTTTAAGTGGATTAGGTGTCTTTTTGTAATAAATTCCATGTCTTATGGTTATGCAAGGTGTCAGGAGTCAGAAATTTGATGTATCTAGCATAGAGGCATATCATCTCATGTTGTAAGATATCTATTAAAGGACAAGAGGTCGAATTAGTAAAGGGTTGGACATTTTTGGCAAAATTGTGCTTATTGTAATTGATTGGTTTTCAGCTAATGCAGAGATTTTCGACTTAACCAACTTGATATTCAGAATGAGTTTTAGTATGTTCCTATTCTATTTGCATCTCTTTATTATCCTATTGCAGTGGTGTTTATCTATATTTCTCAGAATTCATCTTTCTAACTTCCTATATAGATGAAATGACTGTGTTTTTATAGTTTCATAAGTGTTTATCTCTTGACTAAAGCTCTGATATGCCTCAACTTCCATGTTAAGTAGATTCATTGGATTACTGAACTATTTTGAGTCCATAAGCCCAATGTGCACATGCTGGTGTGATTATCAAACTATATCTATCATTTATCTATTTATTACCCCACATAGAGTTAGCCATATATATTTTTATCCAAATCATTAACCCTAGAGAGAGCCCTCTCAGGCTGAGGAGGCTAAGCCTCAGTCAAAAGGTTAGGTTTGAAATATTTACATGAAGTTGACTGATTAAGTAGCCTATTAGATCCAATTTTGTGATAACAACTACCCACTTGAAGACTTCATGTGGTGAGCTTCTTGTTGTTGCTCTGCACCTTGATTGATGCTCTTGTCATGCCACCCTTTCTCACTCTTCAGAACATTAGATCATGCATTGATTCTTTTCTTGATGAATATATAATACCTGCAAAAAGTCTTCAAGGAAGTACCCATGACATGATAATATCAAAAATTACATCATCCTGTAGAGCATATGTCAGTGCCAAACAAAAAAAAGAAATTAGAACACAAAGAACCTAATGCAATTAAGATATTAACATGCATATACATAATATACTTACCTGGAGCTTACCTCTGTTGCACCTTGCTTTTCTTTTCTTCCCTATAAATTCTGGTCCTTTGCAGCCCTTAACAACAAACGATCTAGCTTTTTCTTGCCTTCTAGGAGCTTGATATTGAATCCAGTGTATATCTATTATTTCGGATCCCCAATATGTGATTTCAGTCTTGTAGTATTCCTCTGAGTCTTCTTTCCAAATGCCACAATTCTAGCCCAATTTGGATTCTTCAAGACAAAGTTATGCCTAATCTCTCAGAATGACCTAATTATGGACTAGTTCAATATAGCGAACTTGTACGACATTCCACGTGTCATTATTTCCTCATTAGGCTCTGAAATTGATAAATAGAAAACTACAGTCTGTGTAATATCTTCCATTTTCTACATAATTCCAATATGATACTCAGAGAGAGAGTTATAATGATTTTCCCAAGGTCACCTCTTTGAGATGAAGTTCACGAGCCTGCATAAACCCTAACTTCCACAGATAATATCTTTGAAAATATCATGCAGCATGATCTAAAATTTTTACATGATCTTCCTCTAGATTTAAACTTGGCCTCATAAAAATTTCAACTTCTGAAACTTCATAAAAAAAATTATATGGAAAATTCCACAATGATCTGTTTCAAGTAGTGAAATCCCTACATGAGGAGGATATGAGGACCACAATTTATATAAATGCTTAGGTTGAGAGGGTCTTCATCAAGTGAACGTGGCAGGGATTTTAGGAGCTTCAAAATTATTAATTATTGAATTTTCAATGACCCATGCCACAACCCCATGGGGTTTTAGCCCACTAACTGGGGTTACTAACTTCAAACATGAATATCTCTCAAAATGTGAAGAATTATGTGGCGTTCCATATCTCAATTGAAACATCTCGACAAGTAGAAACCATAAAAGATATCCTTCACTAAGAATATAGTAATTTGGTAGGTCAAAATTCCCATGCAAGATTGGGGTAGCCCGTGGTGCTACTTGGGTTGACATCAATGACAACCACTGATCAACATAAAATTAGCTAACTAAAGCTAAGGAAAATTTTAAAATTAAAGATTTCATTCATTTTATAAAATATATTGCGAAAAAAAGTTCCAATGGAATATCCATTGTTATTAGATCTATTGACTAACTATTTTAGTGGAATATCCATGATAAATTGTAGATAAACTACACATACTAAGGGGATGTTAGAAATAGTAAATTGTGATGTATTTGGACCTATGTTGGCTAGAGAGGTCCTGACCTAGGTTCGGAGGTGAATGTTTTCCAACAAACCCCTATACTACTGGCCCTTTCGGCATTGACCTACTTGCGTAGGCAAAGGTCTCACCCAAAGTAGAATGGGAGGGTGCTGGAACCAGGTTTCTGCACCTTAGGATAGAATGGGTAATTCAAGGCAAATATATGTTATAACTTACTAGGTTCACACAGAATGAGTCTATTCGCAGCTCTTTTAATAGTGTAATTAGCATATAACCATAACAAAGCTATCAAATCTAATCAGTACAGTGGTATCCACGTGCGCATTACCAAATACCATCATAGATCACGATAATCGCAACCAATATCAGATCATAGATATACTTATGCTAATTCCAGAACACAGATACATTCACAACTTAAATAGGCATCACAGATGCACTTCCACAGTAAACATAACCAATTCAGATAACACATAGATACTTTAACGATAATTCGCATTCATTAACATTCAAATCCACGTACAACCAAACAGAGCCCAAGCACATAGCCTAGTGAGTCCTCATATAGAAAGACTGAGGATCTTTGCGCACACATCCAGCAGGAGTCCTAACGCAAAACAACCCAAAAAAGATCTAACAGTTTGCACATAGCATCAATCTACTAACTTACTTCCTTCCTAGATCCAACTATCTATCTATTTATAATATCGTAGCTTTTGCTATCCTATGGTCTGAAAATCATGGGTTGTGGACCCTCGAGCTACCCTTTAACCCATTACAACACATTAGGGGCTTTGACCCACCCCAAAACCCCTATGTAGGACCGACTTTAACAAAATTGTACCAAAAACGCAGGTTAGGGAACCCCGTTCCAACAGGCCCCCAACACAATGCCTTGACTCATCCCAATTCACTACGGCCGTGGGTTTTCCATATTCGCCTGCAGTAGCCTAACCGCGTCCACCAGTGGCGGCAGCACTCCCTCACTCCGTGCAACAACATTCTGAGCAATATCCACCAACTTCTGCGAAGTCGGGCCTTCTGTAGCAGCAGTAACACTCTCCAAAGTTTGGTTCAGTTGCTTAACTGTGATATCAATGTCCTGAGAAAACTTGGGGGCTTCATGGGCCCATAGCTTAAGGTGGTCGCTGAGAACCTTATTTTTTTGGTGGAGCTCCTTAATGTCATTTTTTAGTGTATGGCCAGTACGCAGTCGTGCCAGGCATTGAGTGGGGATCAGAGTAGGCATAGTGGCTTCCAGCAGCTCAAACTCTTCCTCCTTTTGGCGTAGATCTTGATTAAGTTTGCGTAGGAGAGGATCACACTACACTTTATTCCACAGCTATATAACTATCTCCAATAGTTCTGCGCCCTAAGCAATCTGATCTGTGATGATATTGGTCGCCTCTGTGACCATTGTATCTTGCTGGGCCCTTACCTCAGGTGGCGTTTCTGGCTGTAATTTTTCCTGCAAGGCTGCAATCTGTTGTTCCATATTTGTTTTGACTGCTTGGATCTCAGTCCTTGAATCCTTTAGCACTGCAACCAGCCCCTCAATCTTGGCCTTGGGGGTGGAAGAAGCGAGGATATCGTCAGTGACATCTGCGCAGAGCCTACTGATTAGGCGTTCCAACTCTATCTGATGCGCGGAAGTGAGGGTACATGCGGCCTATGCCTGGGACACCTCAGCGGTTTTCTCCTCAATTTTTTGCTCAGCTATACTGAGCTAATGTTGCACTCGTTGGTCCCTGTGTTGACTATCTTCGAACAGGGATGCATGGAGGACCTGTAATGGTTCATGTGGCAGTCGGGCTAGATCCAAATGTACCTCTACGTAGGCCTGGACTTGCGCTCCTAATTTGGGTGGAATCAACATGAGGGCTGCACCTGGTAGAGGGTAGAGGCATATTTTTGTTGTATTGATCACTACACTACTTGTTTTTGGGGCCTATCTTGTCCGAATCATACTCGTTTGCGGGGTGTTAGTCTTGAACTGTAGAGCTTAGAGCTCAGACTGGAGTGTAGCAACCGTGGCCTTATGCTGCTCTTCCAGAGCCAACCATTTATCTTCTGTAGCCAGGGTGACTTCGTCAGAGCGATCTGCTCCAGGTCCTCCTCTATCAAAGTAACTCCTGTGTCTCGTTCTATCCATTGATCTTGTTGCTTCTTCCATGGTCCTTTAACAGGGTCACTAGTCCGTTTCGTACCTCAAGGGGAGTCATCACCTCCCGCATCCAGACCCTATGTGCCCAGATCCTACTGCAAACCCTTCTATGACTCCAGTTCTGCTCCCTTCCCAGTACCCTTGCCCTGCTGCGAATCGTTCTGTGACTCCAGGTCCACTCCCTTCCTAGTACCCTTACCCTGTCCTCTAATATCTTTTCCGGTGTCGATCGGGGTGACCTTCATGGTTCTCATACCTGCATTTTCCTTCATACCTGATTTGAAGCCGAGCTTCTAGTGTGGAGGCCACATAGCAATAAGGCAGTCAATCTCCTCATCAGCGACCATGTATGGGAGTGATACCCATGCTGGATCCTTGCAGCCCCTAATTTGTATGGTGTGCATGGTTACTTGAAAAGTTGCGATTCTTTTTTACTTATCATAAACTTCTGGTGATAAGTGCGGCCGAGAGTGAATGGCAACTACGAGCCCACTTTGGAATAGGACCTATAAGAAATTATTATCTTCAATTCACTTTCCATCCTTCCAATCCCACAAATTCGCATACTAAGCCCCTTCACACATATCTAGCTCTAGGTCGGGAAGGACGAAATCCTCTAAGGCTTCCCATGTGACCAGTGTAATGAGGAGCAGTAACCAAGAATAGTATAATTCCCTTCCTGGATATTGGGCTTCGCGCATGTTCTCCAGAAATTCAGTGCACAGGAACTAGGACTAGTTGAAGCAGACCCCCTTTTTGTAGTGTCTGGCCAACTGGATTACATATGCAAGGATTGTGGCAACTTGGCACTTGCGCATCATATTGCAGGCTAACAAAAAGGTGCCCATACACGCCTCGGGGTTGCTGATAGTACTAATCATGAACCCCCAAGTGTTTCATTCAACGTGATAATCATCACGCACCTTCTTAGCAGTTTTTTGTTTGTATTTCTTCTTGATGTGCTCAATAGGATTCATCCCTTTCATGGGCAGACCAGTGATACCATGAATGAGAATTGCATCTATGGGGAGGCATTCTTGAATCCATAAGCAACTTTCATGGACCAAACCAAGCAGCTGCCACACAATCTTGCCAGTGATATTATAATCGAAAAAATTGTTGGGTATGTGTTATATTCTTTCCATGATTAGTCACACGTGGGGTGGTCATGAGGGGGGTGACAGACCGCCCTATACGTTGCGCCAGGCATAGCAGGAGGATCACAAGGGAGCGGCGGCCCCCCTGTTGGGGTCCGGGGCAGCGCCCCGATAAAAAAAAAAATGGACCTTATTTTCTAGTGGGCAGACCCGCTCATGGTTTTGTGCATGGTTTTTGGGCATGATTGTTTTCGGCCCCTGGTATTTTGTAGATCCGGTCAAGGGAACTACAGTTATGTTCTAATCCAACATTAATGGATTTGGGTTTATGTATGCTTTGGCATGTATATATATGTGTTGTAACACCAAAAGGAATATAATGAAAAATCAAGTTGGTCGTCCCGATTTGAGATCTAGATGAAAATCTCTGTGTTTATCTATTTTATGTTTTATGCTCTCGATATTGTTTATTTTCTATTTTAAGATTCATTTGTAGATAACTTTTGTACAAGGTTAAAACCTACATTTGGTATCAGAGTTGTTTCGGCTTCAAGGGGACGGCTTTGCTGCTGAGGGTTTTTTGCTGGGGCCTGTGGTAGACACTGTTCAGTGGGAGATATGCGGGATCGATTCTTGCGGTGAAATAAAATGGCGAGCAGTGGAAAGATATAGATTAAGAAATTTAATGGGCAGATTTTTGAGTTTTGGAAGCTCAAGATGGAGGATTTGCTAGTGGATAAAGACTAGTGGATCATGGTAGATCTAGGTACTAAACCAACGGAAATGTCAGATGAAGACTGGAAGAAGTTGGATTAGAAGGCGAAGAGCACAATACAGTTGTGTGTCTTGGATTTAGTATTTTTGAATGTATCTGGGGAAGCTACGGTGAAGAATTTGTCAGACAAACTTGGGACTTTGTACCAATCTAAGTCTTCGGTGAATAAATTGTTCCTGTGGAAAAAGCTATATAATCTGAGGATGAAGGATGGAGACTCAGTGACAGAGCATCTAACCGCCTTCAATACTATGGTAAGTCAGTTGTCATCTGTCGATATTAAAATCTAAAATGAAGATAAGTGCATCAGTTTGTTTTGTTCTCTACCAGACTCGTGGGACAAACTGGTTATTGCAATAGGTAGAAATACAACTACCTTGAATTTTGATGACATTGCCTCAGCCTTGCTGTCGGAGGAAATGAAATGGAGAAATATGGAGGGTCAGAATGGGGATGCCTTATCTGTACGAGGAAGGTCCCAGAACAGAAACAACAATAAGGTTTTGAGTGGGAGATCTAAATCTAGAGGGAGATCTAAATCTCCTGGAAAGTTTGTAAAGGTGTGCTGGAAATGCGGAAAGGAAGGGCACTACAAAAAGGACTGCATATATAAAGCTCCTGAGAAAGGAAATGGATCTGATGATGCTCCTTATACAGATGAAAAAACCACCTCGGATGAAGGTGGGGATGTGTATTTGGCTTCTTCTTCAAATACACATGTAGATCATGAGTCATGGTTGATTGACTCGGGAGCATCCTTTCACTTCACTTCCCATAGGGAGTGGTTCTAAGAGTATGAGAAATATGATGGTGGTGATGTCTTCCTAGGGGATGATAGGAATGCCAAAATCATCAGACATGGAAAATTCAAGCTAAAGCTGCAAGGCGGAAGGATTAGAACACTTCCTGGTGTTCTTCACATTCCTGCATTGGATAGAAATATGCTTTCTGTAAGCAAGATGGATGATGCAGGTGTAAAAACAGTGTTCGAGAAATATACCTGTAAGATAGTTCAGGGTGCACTGGTATTAATGCGGGGATTTTGGATTGGAACTCTGTACAAGCTTTAGGGCAGCACTGTTATTGATGGGTGAAATAGTTTTGTGGTTCCTGAAAGTGGAGCGGAAAGCCTCGCGGTCTCTGGAGAAAAGACCATGCTATGGAATAAAAGGCTTGGACATATTGGAGAGAAGGGCCTTCAGATACTGCATGGAAATGGTATGGTAGAAGGTATGTCTAATAGCTCTCTGGATTTATATTTCTGTGAACATTGTGTATATGGGAAGAAAAATTAGGTGAGTTTTCCTTTTGGTGCTAAGAGGGCGAACAAGATATTAGAGCTTGTGCACAGTGATGTGTTTGGACCTGTGTCAATTCCATCACTGGGTAAGTTTGTGTACTATGTTGCATTCATATATGACTTCTCAAGGAATACATGGATATATTTCTTGAGGAAGAAATCTAAAGTCTTTGAAAGATTTAAATAATTTAAGGCTCTGGTGGAAAACTAGACAGAGAAGAAGATAAAGGTGCTGAGGATAGATAATGGTTGGGAGTTCTGCAAGAAGGAATTTGAATATTTCTGTAAGAAGTGTGGTATAGCACGATAGAAGACTACTCCATACACACCTCAAAAAAATGGAGTTGCAGAAAGAATGAACAGAACGTTGATGGAAAAGGCAAGAAGTATGCTCAGTGGTACCGGGTTAGGACAAGAATTCTGGGCAGAGGCAGTGGAAACTGCATGTTACCTGCTTAACAGATCACCTTCATAAGCGTTGGAGGATAAGACTCCACATGAGGTATGGATAGGTAAGAAACTCTCTCTTTCACATCTGAGGGTATTTGGATGTGATGCATATGTACATGTTCCAAAGGAGAAAGGGGCCAAGTTGGACATTAAATTTGAAAGGTGCATCTTTATTGGGTATAAGGATGGTTTAAAGGATTACAAGCTTTGGAACCCGGAAATAAGGAAGGTTGTGTACAGCCGAGATGTGGTGTTTAGAGAGGTGAAAGATGTTTTTAAACATGAGGTCCTACCAAAGGAATATGAGAAGATAGAGTTTGAGCTAAAGGAGGATGAATCAGACTCTACAACAGAAGAAGACTCAGAAGAGGAAGAGCCACAAAATCCAGCTGTGAGAAGATCATTTCGAGAAAGAAGACAACCAGAAAGGTATATTCCATCTGCTTTCTGTTCAAATTTTTCTTTAACTATAACTGACGATGATCCCATAACCATCAGGGAGGTAGTAGATTCAGAGGATGGAAAACTTTGGAAGGAGGCCATGGTTGATGAAATGGAATCCTTGCATAAAAATGAGGCATGGGATCTGGTGGAGTTGCCAACTGGAAGGAAGCTCACCAGGAGAAAATGGGTGTTTAAGAAGAAGATGAATGTTGAAGGCAAGGTGGAGAAATAAAAAGCTCGTTTGGTAGCAAAAGGTTATTCCCAGGTGCTAGGAATTGATTTTGGTGATCTTTTTTCTCCTATTGCCAAAGTTACTTCTATTAGATTACTTTTATCTGTTGTTGCTGCATTTGATTTTGAGGTAGAATAGATGGATGTGAAGACAACTTTTCTTCATGGGGATCTGGAAGAGGATATCTACATGAAACAAACTGAAGGATTTATGGTGAAGGGGAAGAAGGAACTAGTATGTAGGTTAAATAAATCTCTGTATGGGTTAAAACAGTCACCAAGGATGTGGTATTAAAAATTTGATACCTATATATGGGGACTTGGCTTCACCAAAAGAAAGGAGGATCACTGTGTTTATTTTAAATTAAATTGTGATCATGTTATTTATTTTTTCTTTTATGTGGATGATATGTTGTTGATTGGAAATGACAAAGAAATTATCCAAGATTTGAAGACCCAATTGTTCTCTAATTTTGACATGAAGGATCTTGGTGCTGCAAACTATATTTTGGGCATGGAAATTAAGAGAGATCGGGCAAAGAGGAAGCTCTGGTTAACCTAGAGGAAGTATGTTGAGACTATATTACAAAGGTTCAATATGCAGGATAGTAAACCTGTGAATGTTCTGATTCTTGTAGGTGTAAAGCTATCTGTTGAAAAGTGTCCCAAGACACAAGAAGAAGAGGAGGATATGTCTTGTGTTCCATATGCAAGTGCAGTGGGTAGCCTAATGTATGCAATGGTTTGTACTAGAACATACATTGCACATGTAGTGGGAGTATTGAGCAGGTTTATGTCAAACCCAGGGAAGGAGCATTGGACAACAATGAAGCAGGTTTTCAGATATTTGCGTGGCACTAGTGATTATGGCTTGTGCTACCAGGGAAGACCAGGATTGGAAAGAGTGTTGGAAATTCGTGGTTTTTTTGATGCAGACTAGGCTGGAGAACTGGACCAAAGAAGATCTACAAGTGGGTATGTGTTTGGCCTATTTGGAGGTGTAAATAGTTGGATGAGTAAAAGACAGCCTGTAGTGGCTATTTCAACTACAGAGGCAGAACACATAGCAGCCACTCAGGAAAGCAAGGAAGCAGTTTGGTTGCAGAGATTGTGTTCAAGTATGGGGTTGGTGCAGCAAGCTATAAAGATATATAAAGATAGACTATGATAGCCAAAGTGAAATTTTCTTGGCTAAGAACCCTGGTTATCATTCAAAGACAAAGAAAATTGATGTTCAATATCACTTTGTGAGAGATATAGTTGAGGCTAAAAGGGTGTTGCTGGTAAAGGTGGACACCTTGAAGAATGTTGCAGATGCATTGCGAAGTCTGTGAGAACTCAGAAGTTCTCTTGGTGTAGAGAAACAATGGGTGTTGCAAAACTGGGCTAATGAATAAGCTCTCCTATGGCCCCCTGCGGAAAGAAAACAACAAGTGGGATAATGATGGTTATGTGTTATATTCTTTCCATGACTAGTCATGCATGGGGGAGTCACAGGGGGGGCAATAGCCCCCCTGTACATTGCGTCAGGCGCAACAGGGGGGCGGCAGACTCGCCCATCATTTTGGGCATGGGTTTGCACATGGTTTTTGGGAATGATGGTTTTCAACCCCTGGTATTTTGTAGATCTGGTCAAGGGAACTACGGTTAAGTTTTAATCCAGGGTTAACAAATTAGGGTTTATGTATGCTTCGGCATGTATATATATATATATGTGTGTGTGTTTGTGTGTGTGTGTGTGTGTGTGTGTTGTAACACTAAAGAGGAATATAATGAAAAATCAAGCTGGTCATCCAAATTTGGGATCCAGGGGAAAATCTCTGTGTTGAACTGTTTTATGTTTTATGCTCTCGCTATTGTTTATTTTCTGTTTTAAGATTTGTTTGTAGATAATTTATATATAGGGTTAAAATCTACAAAAATGAGGCATTTGCGGCAAATTTAAGAGCCTGGACCCAGCCATTCCACTTTCCCATAGCATAGGGACGACCTTCAGTACATCATTCTCCAACACCCTCTCGAGATATAGTTCTGGTGCCAGCTCTAGGAAGGCCTCTAGGTTTGCGAGGTCATGATCATCGAATTTGACCATGTGGATCTTACAAAAGGAATCTCCAATGATGGGTACCTCGCCCAGGATCAGAGGAATTTGCAGATAGGCGCGCATTCCATCCAAGTTCTTGGGCGTGCGCACCGAGGGCCTACGAGGCCGCACATAGGGTGGTAGCCAACTTATGGGTTCAGTGAACCGCACCTCCTCCTGAGTAGATAGAGGTTTTTTTAAGGGGTTAGGTGAACATGCTTGGGGCACCAATCGCGGGGATTTCACATTTCAAGGGGAGGTGCAGGAATTCACCCCAACCACCTTCGCAGGTTTCCCCGATCCTTGCTCATGGCCTTTGCCTTTCCCCTTCTGCTTTTCCTTGCTGGGTGTGGACATAACTTCCTCAACCTCAGGGGTGACTTCCTGCACTTCCTAATATTCTTTCTCCATTGAGGACACAGTCTGGGATGATTCAACGGGATTAGTCGCAGTCATCCTAGCGCGAAAAATGAGCTTAGGGTGGCTACTATCAGAGAGGGTAGCACGCCCAGACATTAACAAAGCGCAATACTCCCAGAATGTCACAAAGCACAAATTGTTCAATAGGCACAGAACCTTCTTCTAAGTTATACTTCTGCTTTTATAGCTACAGAGATCACCAAATAGTTGGGTGAGGCTTATCAGAAACTTACCATCAAGTAAACGGTAAAAAATCTTCAGAAATCACCTCAATAATTTCTGGCCACTTGCACCTTTCAACGGTAAAATTTGATTTTTACCCCATTTTATTGTTCCAACGGCTAGTTTTCACAGCTGTAGATTTCCCCTGCACTTCTATTGCACCTCCTGTGCTCTGAGTGCACCCCTGCACTCCCAGCTCACCTCCTGCGCTCTGAGCGTACCCCTGCGCTCCCAGCGCATCTCTCCGGGCCTCTAAACCTGCGATCAATCCCCACACATGCCATGGTCCTGCCTATGTTTTTCCCGCTTCTTGTGCTTATCTTGCCCCATACAGCTACTTCGACCATATAGTCATTTGATCCGGTATGGTTTGAGCCAACTGCCATTGACATATCCTGGTACCATATCGCCATGCAGGGTAACTAACTGGACCGCTCCTCCATTAGTAATTTCCTTTATCATACAGGGACCTAGCCAGTGTTGATGGAACTTCCCTGGGTGTTTCAAAAACTGGCTATCATATAGCAGGACTAATTCTCCCTCTGCCAATCTCTTTTTCCGAATATGTCGATTATGCCATGCCTTATCCCAGGCCTTCTGAACTTGCTGATGAAAGTTAGCAATGAAACGATCTTCCTCCAAGGCCACTATTTGCACTAACTGTTCCTCCATGATAGCAAGCTCTGCCATGTTAGTAAATTCTATGATGCATAGGCTAGGAACAATATACTCCATCGGCATAATGGCCTCCTTTCCATAAACCATCCTAAATAGTTTTTTCCTAGTCAACTTCTTGCAGGTGGTTCAATAGGCCCACATGACTGATGAGATGGGCACATCCCAGTCACTGCGATTGACATTACAGACATTGTTCAGTGCCTGCTCCAAGATTTTATTAAAAGCTTCTACTGGTCCATTTTCCTACGAATGATAAGGGGTACTCTTTGCGTAGTGGATTCGAAATTCTTCAGTCAAAGCCCGTATCATGTCATTAACAAAATGTGTACCTCTATCGCTCATCAAGATCTTTGGAGAGCCAAACCTAGTTAGAATATGTTCAAAGATAAAGTGCGCAGTGGTATCTGCAGTGCAATATTTCACAGCTTGTGCTTTGGCCCATCTAGTTACATAATCAGTTGCAGTGATGATGTAGCACACACCTATCTTCTTCCCTGGCAAGTTGATGGGCCCAAAAAAATCTATGGCCCATTTTTCAAATTCTTGCAGGGTCATCTGTGGTTGTAGGGGCATTTCATCTCTACACGACAGCCTTCCTGTCCTTTGGCATGTATCACAGGCTTTGCAATAGTCATGAGAGTCTCTATGCAGTGTGGGCCACCATAGCCTGGCTCTCAGGATCTTCTGCACCGTCGCCTTTCCTGCGTAGTGACCTCTTGTTATGCCCATTTGGGCTTCTCCTAAGATATTGTGCCTTTCATGCTCCAAAAAATATCTTTGCAGCACCTCGTCAGCTCCCAACTTATACAGATGGCTTTTGATGATGGTAAAATCCATTGTTCGAGTTACCTTCTCTTTCTTCTATTGTACTGAATACTCTGTAGGTGCCATCCCCGTAGTTAAGAAGTGAATGATGTCGGTGAAGTGTGCATAAACTAACTTAATAGCAAACAGTTGTTCACCAGGCAGTCCTTCTTCTAGGTTGGTCAACTCTTTGCCACTTTTGATTCGGCATAAGTGATCTCGCCCAACATTCAACTTCCCTGACTTCACGATGACCTCAAAGTCATATTCCATAGACAATAGTAGCCATCGACAGATTCCCCCCCCCCAACAAAATCTTATTCACTAGGTACTTCAAATCTGAGTGATCTATAAACATCTTGAAGTTCCCTCCTAGCAGATAATGCTGGTACTTTTGGAAGGCGTATACCATGGCCAACCCCTCATTCTCAGTGGTGGAGAATTTGCGCTCCGCACTAGAGAGTTTCCTGCTAGCGAATGCAACTGGATCGTCAATGTCTATGTCTCTGGGTTGCGTAAGAACAACTCCCAGGGTGATCCCTAACACATCTATGTGAACATGGAAAACCTTCGCCCAGTCAGGAAATATGAGGATAGGTGCGGAGACCATCTTCTCCTTGAGTAGTTTGAAGCTCTTATGACACTCCTCATCCCAAAAAAATGAAACTTCCTTCTTTTATAATTTTTCCATAGGTGATGTGATCATTGCGTACCCTTGAATGAACTTCCTATAGTAGTTGTGTGTCTGAGGATCGAGTGCAGTTGTTTCTCAGTTGTAGGTATTGCTAGGTTTATGATAATTGTTATCTTAGCAGGGTCAACCATCAATCCTTGTCGACAGACTATGTGACCTAGCAAGATCCTGAAGGGTACGAAAAATATTCACTTCTTGATATTCAGGGAAATATGGTGCTTTCTATAGGCATCCAACATCATGCGGAAGTTCGAGACATGCTTCTTGACCAACCTGAAGATGGTCTAGTCATAAAAATATACCTCCAAAAACTTGTGGATGAACTCCTTGAATACTGCGACCACCACTCGTGAGAAGATGGCAGGGGAATTCTTGAGCCCAAATAGCATGATAGTGTACTCGAAAGTGTTAGTCATCAGTATTTTTCACTTGTTAGTGATGACTAGATCCATAGCTAAGTTTTCTAGAAGCTGATCTCCATATGTCAATTTGTCATCTAGAAAACCCTCATAAAACTTTTTTTCGCCCTCCTACTTTTCAGTCCCCATGTCAAGGTTAAACCTTATTATCACTATCCTATCTAGCTTTAGCCCTACTAGTCTGCCCATCAGCTCTAAAAGGACAATCCAAGTCTGTTTCAAAAGCCTCCCCTAAGTTAGGAAGTGGCGCTTTAAGGCATTTTACCCTTGGCAACCATCAAAAGGCCAAAAACCTCCATCTGCTACAGACCAATCATGACAGACCTCCCACTCTGCAAATGAAATTGATCACAGCCCTAAGTCGCGCCACTTACACACCCCTAAGTCTCAGCACTGCATAGACCATAGTCTCAAGCTGATTATTAGGTGTTTTACAGTGTTTTATGGATTTTACAAAGACAGGAAATATATCATCATCTCAGGAGAAAATTCTTGAATCCACATTTATAAGAACAGTTTCTTCTCAATGTCAACATGAGCCTGAGATACATCTTCGGGGTAAGGAATTACTCATCAAGACCTTGCAGCTTCCATTCAGCATGAAATCAAAGTAGAAGAAAGACACCACTATCAAACAGACTAGTAATTTGTCATGGCCAAGAACCTCCTTTATCTACAAGCATAGGGTTAAGGCGCCTCCTTCATCTACAAGTAGAGGGCGATGGCCAATATTGACTTCAAGGATTGCAAAAATTACTATAAGCACAGTTTTTTTTTTTACTAGAAAGTGAAACAGTGACTCTAGGTTTCTGAGTGAAAGTGATGATCAAAATAGGGCTAAGATCTGAAATATGCAAGACAAAAGAGAGCAGAGTTTCTAGTCTTGTGTCCTAAGAAAGAGGATCATTTGAAGTTTTAGTCATCATCATGGCGCATCAAAAAGGACTCCTTTAATCAAAGCTATCATAACAAATATCTCTGCAGGGGTGTTAATATGAATAGCTCAAATCAGTCTTGAGCAGGAAAATACTTCAGTAAAAAGACCCCTGTGTGTTCTTTTGTTTCTGTTGAAATGTGAAATACAGTTCATGGTTTCTGGATGAACATAAAAAAGGGCAGGAAAGTAGTACACAGTCCCAGACATGTGACATCTTGCTGTCACTCAAAGCGCCAGTGCAAGTACAGGTGTTGCGATCTACACTCCACCACAAAGACAGGTGTTTTCTTCAGATGCAGCAGGTTGGTGTTTTCAGAGTTTCATTAGGAAGAAGATCGCTAATAAAAGCCTTGGTATCTAGGAAATATGCCAGCAGTTATTCCACATCTTTTATACTTGCCTCCTCAACACAAAGACATAAACTGGTTATGATCTGAGTTTTAAAAAACCCTGGGACAGCATGTCAAGCTAATCAGGCATGTCTTTCTTGAAAGCAGCTCCATTCATGAACAGGTGCCTTTTCAAAAATGCTATAACAGCCGACACAGACAATCTAGGTTTATGTCATCAAGATACATGACCATTGAAACTATTATTCATAATAGGCAAAGAGATGCTTTGACCTACTGTCAGTATGTTGGAAAGTTTGAAACAAACATAGGTTTCATTATTCAAATGGACAAAGACATCATGGTAACATTTACTGAGCAGAGAAAGTATAGTGAAAAGCAGTGCCCCTCTTGATCAATAAACCATGACAAATTCCAAATAAATGGAGGAAACTTTGAACACCTACTGTGGGAAAAAGGTTGAAGAGACATTTGGAGATAGAACTCTCAAAGCAAGTTAAAAAAACAAGCCCTATCCTTTCTAATAACAGAGCAGTTTTTCAGTATTCTTTTTTTAACAGATTCGGAGTGGATTTTCTGTTTTAAATGATCACCAATAGTCCTAAAAGTGACAGGGGATGGTGCACAAGTTCATTTAGTCATTCTCCAAAGCTGGAGCTCCTGTGCCAAATTAACACCAAAGGGACAATGTTAGCAGAAAAGCACCTTTTTCAAGTCATTGATGTTATAAAAGGA